>OZ017738.1:93040707-93225707 GCA_963969285.1 Odontomyia ornata | reverse complement strand
GGTGTTCCCAAAGGAAGTCATCTCGGACCATTTCTTTTTTATATTTTCATATCTGATCTTTTGATAGTTTTATATGATGTATCTCATAATTCTTATGCAGATAACCTTAAAGTAATCCACGCTATATCATCTTTATCGGGTATGATGTTTCCTTCAATCCAAAATTAAAAAAAAAAAACTTGCTAGGTTTTGCCGGAAAAGAGCCTAAAACTAACGCATCGATATCACAACATTTAGTAGAATCGATAACATTCTAGACCTTGATGTCTTCCTGGACTAAAAGCATCGATTCAAGCTTCATTACGACGTAGTTACATCCAGGGCCAATAAGACGATGGGTTTTATCAAACGAAAATCTAAAGGATTCAAGAAAAACAAAATAATTGAATTCAAGAATCATGGGCAACGAAATCACTAGTACGGCCCATTTTTGATTATGCCTGCCAAATTTGGAATCCTTTTTCCGATATCCACAATTACAGATTGGATATCGGGCATCGAATTGGTGCGTGTACGATGCAATGTAAAACTTAGTTTAAAGCGCAACATAGATTTACATTAAATTGATGTAAAAAAGATCGAGTGATCAATAAAAAGTTTAGCACAGACAAGTACTTACAGGAGAAAATTAACATAAATATAATTTGTAGTTATGAAAACATATTGAGTTCGCATAAGTAGTATAAATTAGAATAATTCTCTCACCCCTACGCATGGTGGTCCCCATCACCCGTATGTGTCTAGTATGACGGCCTGATAAGACATAAGACCTTCCATCATTTTTCTACTCTAATAATTTTTCAGAAAAATTATTGATACATGTCAATTAAGTAGCTAAAAACAAACAATTTTCATAAGTAGTCTCTAATTTTTGCACTGATCCTCTCACAATGGAAATTCTACTGCCTTTCACCATTTAATTATCGGATTCTTACAGGATGATGGTTTCATGCCTAGCATTCAATGTCCAGACAGTGCAAGGTTTAAGTGCAATATATGGCAAACAAAATCACTCTCAATTAACCTTCAATACCGAAAAAAACGTGTGTAAAATCACGCAAAAATTATATTAACACTATAAAATTATTTATGCATTTTAGGGTCAGTAAATCTATGGTTAGTTGCCAAAAATGTGTAGAAGTTTATTTGATACTAGACGCTTAGGTAAATCACCCAAATTTAAGTCAAATTGTACATTAACGAAAAGCAACATTGAATTTGTTATAAAAACATTCTCCTCAACTTAGATCTTCCCGCAATAAGCAATATTAATATTGTATTTCGATATTGTAATTTTTCCCAATTGAATGGTGCAATTTGTGTGTTCTAAATCTGATCACTGATAGCTTTCATGTAATCTTAAGGTAACCTCTGCACGAATGGCTCGTGCGTACGCCTAAATTAGTACCTTTTTCTCTTTTGGCCGTGGTTCTTAGTAGCAGTATATTTATAAAATTCAGACTAGATAATAAAGAGAATATAATAGACAAAATCCAGACTAGATAATAAAGAGAATATAATAAACAAAATCCTTTCGGTATGAACTCTACGATTGTTATATATAAATATATTCGAATTAAAAATTAAACAAAAAATTCTTATCTAGAGCGATAGGTGTGTCATTTTTTCGTATTACTCGTCTTATCCCTTTTTTGGTTAAACTATTTACTCTAGTCTTATACTGTACCGGCAAAATGAATTAAAAAATACTGTATACCAAAAATTTATTCACATAATTTTTAGAAGGGTTTTCGGTTATTGTTAAAAAAACAGAGTTTTGTGGAACGTCATGCCAAGGTTAATACAAAGCATATTGCTGAAAAAAGTTAGTTACTTGTAGTCCGCGTGGTGTAGTGGTTAGAGCACTCATCCCGTAAGCCGAAGGTCCCTGGTTCGAGTCTCGTTAGTGACAACGAGATTTAGTTCTCTAGTACTCTAAGTATCTTTTGTTTTTGAAACGACAATTCTGTACAATTTTAACCATGAATCGCTTCACACCGAATCAACGCGTCGAAATAGTGACAATGTAAACTGAAAATTGTCTTTCGGATGTGTTAACTTAACGTGCATATCATCGCAAATATTGAGGACAGCAGACACCGTCTGACAACGCTATTCGTCATTTGATGTCGAATTTTATTGAGCACGGGATAGCGGGAGATCGTCGCCATGCTATTCATCGACGACTAGACGTTCCACTGATCCGGTTGAAGCGGCCAGACAGAACAATGCCCAGTACCCAAAAAAAAGAGTCGTATCGTATCCGCGCTCAGCATTTCGGCGTCAGTGGAACCATTTTGCGGTGCATTTTGAAGAACGATTTACATTTTTTTCCGTATTAAACACAATGAATATCGCCGACAGAACATCCACGTCGCTTGACACGATGAGATATTCCGAGAGATCAGAGGAACAACAGAACTTTCGTTGGAAGATCTAAAATGATGAGAAGCAAACGGGCACCATAATTATAGGCAAACAATAAATTGAACCATTTGCAACAACAAAACTCATAACATAAAACTCATGATAATACAACTTGCAAAACTCATTATGACACAATTTGCAAGTCTGTTCACTCTCCCCACGTAGCCCTCTGTGTATTTGAATACTCTCAAGAAAGTAGAGACAATCGATACGAATGCAAAGAGTGTACAAAAGCCGTTCCGAACTGCTGAAACACATTGACGGTCTTATTCCGCAATTTGCATTTCAGGGGCTCGAGTACAGTACCTCAAGGAGCAAATTTGGAAGCAATCTGATAAGTTTCAGAACTTACACCTTGAAAATTGTCCTCTAGCGCACATTTTGGGTATGACCCAATCATATTATTTTGCAACGATACTACTACTGGTCTCGTTAACGTTAAGATGCGGTTCAGCACATGAAAAATTGCTTGATATAAAAATATGTTAAGCTTGAGTTTCAGAATGAGACCCAATGGGAGCACCATGAGACTCAGCAAGACTTACTGTTGCCGGATTTCACAGGTCCATCGCCTTGTCCGACGCCTTGGAATATTCAATTGTACTCGATCCTGGACTATTACACCAATTTCTCAAAAGCCCATGACGAAAGCCACTGCAGAGTCAGTCGTATATTTGGAGCGCGAGATCTTTCTGACCTTCAGGGTTCGTAAATGGCTTCACTCTAGCAATGGAGTACAGTTCGTCTCCAAGATATACGCCAAGCTGCTAATGATTATGGGGTTCAACATTGCTTTTTATATAATTTCATTTGCAACAAGTACTTGCCTCAAAGAGGTCTAACCAGTCGACAATGATCACCATCAAATCCTACATGCGGTCTGACCTTAGTAAGTCAGAAGAGAATTTTCCGGAGTTATGTTTTACTTTTCGCAAAGTACGAGGGCGGTCCGATAAATACTTTGCCTACAAACGAAAAACGAAAATTTGGGAAAATTGGCGATTTATTTCCTAACATAATCTCCTCTTAGCTTGATACACTTGACTCAGCGATGCTCCAACTTCTTTAACCCGTCTGAAAAATACGTTTTCTCGGAGGTCTGCATAGTAGGCCTTCGTCGCGGTGATGACCGCCTCATTCGACTCAAATTTCTGCCCGGCGAGTGACTTTTTCAAGTTTGGAAACAAAAAGAAGTCGCACATGGCCAGATCTGAAGAATACGATGGATGCGGTATTCGACCAATTTGGCCGTGGCTACGGCGTAGGTGTGCGCCGATGCGTTGTCATGGTGGAAGAGCACTTGTTTTCTTCGCCAAATGAGGTCTTTTTCCAGCAATTCGGCGTCGAATCGGCCAAATAATTCGGCATAGTAGAGCCCTGTGACCGTTTTGCCCTTCTCCAGGTAATCGATGCAGATCATACCTTGTGAATAATCTAACATCCTTTAGACACTGAAGATGACTCAAAGGAGTCGAAACGTGTCTGCTTGCACAACAACGCAAGGTCCGACGGCTTTTCGAGAAAAAAGATTATTGGCCTGCGGATATCAAATAACCAAAATAATTGACTAAGATATTTTAGTTTACTCTTTTTGTATATTTGAGATTTTATATTTCTTTCGTATTTTTGAAAAAAAATTGAATTTATTTTTTGGACATATTTTCATTGAAATTTTATATTGATTGGTACAACTTTTAGTCGTTCATATCATAATAAGCCCTCTTTGATACCAAGTTTTTAATTTCTCAAAACGGCCCTGCTATTTTCTTCTCCCTCCTGTGTTTCGGCATGCAAGATGGTACAGCACGGGCAGAGGTGCCCTCTCTCAAGAAACTCACAAAGACTGATTGGCTGACCCCGGATGCCACCCAGATGCTGCAAAAAATGATTAATTATTGAAAATTCACTAAAACCATCTACATATACATTGTGAATCTATCACTTCTAAATAATTCGTTCACAGAATATCAAATACTTCATGTATTTTTCTTAAATGGAGAAAAGAAAGGGGGAAAATTCATATTGGTCAGGAATACGAATAACTATTGCTTTTGAGGAACACATTTTTTTAATCTATCACGTTTTCAGGCATTCATAAATAAGTTTACGGAAGCAAAGCTCCCTATACATAAAATCTTATCAGCATACCAATAACTAGGTCATGGAGGACATACTCGTATATGAGCTATTCCCTGTATATAAATACTTCAATAATCGGAAGCGAGCAGAAGTGCACGAAATGCATACATTATAGTATTAACTAGTTTTTTGTGTAATATAATGAAAACTACATGAGGTTAAATCGAGTAAACGAAACCATCTTTACTTGTACGGCTCGTTTTAAGTACAAACATTAGCTGTACAATAGTTCCGTGCTATAGACATCTGGATACGTGTAAGGCAATCCAGGTGAAACTTATTAGCTTCTCAATTAGCACTCAAAATACTCGTAAATTATTCAAAATTCACATATTTATCAGTAAATAACATGTTAATATCAAATATTCAATTCGCCAACTGATTAGAATATTTATCATTCTGACTTTCATGTTACATGAGACTGTTACGTGAAACTTGATTCACGAAGTACATAATAGCTGATAGTCTAAATAATAAATTCAAGTTCTCGAATTCTAACGTCAGTATAGGCACACAGACTTTATTTATCATATAACTTTTTTATCGAATTTAATATTACTTAAATTTTACTGTCGAGTCAAAGATAACAGAAATACAAGGTTTCATAATCAACAAGGAAGAATATTCTGATAAACACAGCAGAGCAAATGAAATTTTACTGATATACAGGAAATAAATTAAATGTGAACATTTTATTATGAATTTTTAAGGTTAATAACAAAACACGGATTTGTTTACGCAAAAACAAAAAAAAATTCTAAATTTGAACAGAAAAACAATTTTCGCCATTAAAATCCGGTTTAGAATTTTAACCCTCCTGCTTGTTGTACAAAAAAAGCTGGCCTTAGGTACGTTATTTGCAAATGTTCTTCTAAAAAAAGCATACGGTCTATGGCCACTTTATCACATTCTATTCTAGTGGAAATAGACACAAACAAAAATTAAAATATTACACAGACAACCTTAAAATATTTAAACGCTTTCGACTAGACCAACATCTAAAAGTGTATATTAGAGGCTCGAAGTCTAGAATAGGCGATGACGCAAATATGCGTGACTAGTTGCTCGTATGGTATCTTGGATTATATCATTGTTTATTTATGTTGAAGTATTATTGCGGGTGTTTAAGAGCAATTGAAAGAGAAAATAATTGACCACGGTTCAGGTGAGTTTGAAGGCGTTAATGCGGGTTTTTTTGATTTGGAAAATATTCAAAGAAGTTTCAATAATTAAATCCGACTAATGATTATGTATGCATTTTTCTGCACCAAACATTTTTAATTTGCAAGTATACACGTTATCAAGAGAATGTGAAGGTCAAATTGGGAAAATATTCATGACTTGTTATATACTTGATTTAGACAGATGCGATGAGGAAATGAGAGTATTATTTTCAAATAACAGAATATTTTCATATTTTCAATTAACTTACGGGAAAAGAATAAATGAAATGCGTGATAATTATTACTATGGTAATTGGTATTTGAAATTATTAGAATAATATTAATTTGAAACAAACTGATCAATCAGCATACATTTTCCGAAGATTACTTATCGAGGTATTTTCCAAAATTACAAGCCAAAAAATAAATCATTCACTAATATTATCATTTGGATGCTTATCAGTAGCACACTCGTCGGGAATAGTTAAATAAAATTCAATTTTAATGAAATTTGACTGGCTGCAAGTCATCGAAAACAAGATAAGCATTATCCGATAATTTTGTTTTTCATGTTTTATGAGAATGACATCGCCTTTTATATGGTTATTAGAGCGTTCTAAGCATTTATTTTTATAATTATTTTCATATCGTTTTAATGGAAAATTTTGGTTTGATTCAAAATGACAAACAAAAAAATGTAAAACGTAATGTCTGTTTGTAGAGAATCCCAAGTTAACCCAGCGACAATATGTAGAAAAATAGTAGTTACTGAATTTTGGTTCAACATTACACGCATTTTGAAGTTTTAATGGAATCTAATCTATCGAACAACGTGAATAATTAATAGAAATATAATAATTCTGGAGTTTCATCGATTTCAATGAAAGTTTTGGAACTGGTAATATTCCTCCTCCATAAGCTTTCTTTAAAGCGATTCGTTGTCCATCTAAGGACATTCGTAGAAGTGTCATTTCAAGTTTGAAAATACCTAGTATAGCAAATAGGTGCTTAAAACTCCTGACTCGTAAGGCCAATTTCTCAGAAAAAAACATACTTCAAGAACTTGTACAAATAATTATTTATTTCGTTTTTCTCTTCTGTTTGCACTTAAATCTTCTTTACTTCCATTTTCTTTATTTTTTGCACTAAAATTAACAGACTAATCAATTATTCTTATTTATTATTTCATTTTCCTCCAAAATTGTCATTACCTAACGATTCCTTCGTATTCCGTGTGGAGCAATGGGTTAGGGCACACCCTGCTTGCGCAGCAGCTCCCAAGTTCAAACCTCCGTGGCTGCATCGAATTCGAGCTTCTGATGCTGCTGTGGGACTATCAGCCCATCTAGCTGTGGGAGTATCAGCCCATCTAGCTGTGAAAAATTAGGTAATAATCACATGGTTGAACGTGATACGAGTATTGGCCATATCACCCCGAATTCATATGTGTTCATAAAGATAGAAAGCCCGCAACACTACTACAAGCCAATTCAATGTTGAGTACGAAGAAATCGCAGCGTAATGTGTGATTTAAATTTATCAAAAAAGTAGAAAAAGCTTTTAGGGTCTTAATTAAAAGGTTGGATTCACTGCACTGTGAAATTAAAATGTGCAATATTCAAAATCTTGATAAGTTTTGTTATTTCTTTCCTCAGGAAGACGTCTTGGTATATTGTATGTATGTTTTAATAATCGACTTTGATCCGTCTGAGTGGCGTTGGTAAATAGACGTTTCTAAAACCAGTTTAAAAGAAATTTTGCTTCACAATGTCTATTGCTGTTGCTGCTAATATGAAGGAAACTTATGGAAACATGAAGCTTTTACTTGAGAAAATCTAGTATTCTACATATTATTTAAAATCGGCGGCAATTTTCAATGTTATTGTCCTTTTACTTGGGTTACGAAATTCTGTTTATTTTAAAAATGTTAGTCCCGCATATTCTCAACTCTCAATCGACAGTGTGTTTCTCATCTAATTTTGAAGAACTTGAGTGGGCAGATAAGGATCAAACGAACGACTGAAATAAATTCTATGGCAGCGAGTAGATTAGAACCGGGGAGCCTATGCGAAAAGAACAAGCACTCTAATCCAACCAACTCATCAAGAAAGCGACTTTGATGAGCGCCGTAGAGCTTATACTACTGTACGGAGCAGAAATATGGAGCGACGCTCTTAGTAAGGAGCCGTACCGAAAACGCTTGGCAAAGAGATGAGGAGCACTGAGGATTGCATCCGCATATCTTGTGTTACTATCTCTGATTCGGCCATAATACCTATCTCCCTCCTTTCTAATGAGTGCTGCATTATCTACCTGCTTCGAAACGAAGACACGAGGGTGACAGTTGCGCAGGACAGACAACGCTCACTCAATTATTGGTAGCAGTTCTGGGTGAACAGCACGAAGGGAAGATGGACTACCCGTCTCATATCAGGTCTGAGATCGTGGGTCAATCGAAGGCAAGGTGAGACTTGTTTCAGCTCTTGAGCGAGCATGGGTGTTTTCCGTTTTACTTCCACATGATTGGTAAGTCGCGGTCAACAGACTGTAGGTTTTGTGTGGGAGAAGAAGACGATGCCTGCCACTTTTTTGCGTGCTAAAGATGGAAAAAGCTGCGCCGGAATCTCTACATGGAAAAAAGAGAGCTCTCCCCGGTAAGTCTAATCGGAGAGATGGTTGGATCGGTTGGCAAATGGAACCATGTGCCACATTAAGTTCGGGCAATCCTAAAAGATAAAACGGTTTCACTTGAGTAGCCGGGGGCGTGGAGGGATCATTTTTCTAGCAAACTCTCTTCCTCACTTTCTGGGACTTGAAGACGCCTCACAGCGTAGCAAAACGAGGCTTAGCCCGCAGTAATGTGTCAAACGGTTTCAAGTTAACAGGGGCGGTGTTTAGTGGGTAGTCCAGACGTTTTGCGCGTCTGGGAGCCCATACTCAGGGTGTAAACAGCCTTCACCTGCCAACCATAAAAAACTGGTGGGAAGAATGTGAACTACTTACTCATTGTAAAGCCCTCTGAAATATTTCTTCCATCAAATTCAGTCTTATGAAAAATTTAATTTTTTTACGTAAAAATAAAAATTCCATCAAATCAGTGCTACTAAAATTAAATAGGGAAATTTTGTTGTACGTCAAATAAGGGAATTAATAAAAGACCAGATATTTGAAGGAAAATTGAATGATTTATAATAAGCAATAAAAACCATGCTTTTTCAAATTTATTATAATTCTTCATTTTAAATATATGTCATAATCTTTCACGAAGTACGTAATACAGTTTAAGACCTGTTTTGGAAAGCGATTATAAAGACTTCTCATTTGACTCACTACATGTGACATACAGACGGACGGACGGAGAAAACCGATTTCAATAGGGTTTTGCAAGTAGTACAAAACCCATTTTCCCATTTCCTTCCCATTCCCTAATGTGCTGGTCATTGTAGGCAAGATGGCCCAGCACGGGCAGTGTCCTTCCAAAAGAACTCTCACGAGCTGACACTACTAGTGGGCCAAGGATGCCATCCAGAGAGAAAGCACCATCTGCCACACTTATTAACTGCAACTGCGATGGATACCAAGGGAGAATAAATCTAATCATAAATTTTTTAGGCTATTATAGCTTTTCAAGTAAAGATTCAGCTATGAGGGCATGTATCAATGTTTCTCCAAAGGTTTCTCATCAAAATCATATGTTATTGTTGCAATAATTGGTGGTGGTCTAGACAGAACCTTGGCTTTGACATTTTTAGGACACCTTATTTTGCAGCCATAATCGTTCACAGTGTTACAAGGCCTGTCCCAAAATAAAGTTGAATTGAGTTCAGCAAAAAAATTTATTGCAGATTTAGCTACAAGTGGTTAAAATTCTTCGCAAAGTAGACGCCTGCGTCAGAACACCGGCGCCAGCGTTCCTTGCACTCACGGTAGGCGTCCTGGAACGCGTCAATGAGGGCCTAATTCAAGCACGTCATCGCAGCTTTTGGACCGGTTCGTAAGTCCCGAAATGGTGGCCCTTGAGATGCCTCTTGATCTTTGGGAATAAGAAGAAATCCGGAGGATAAATTCGGATCACTTTCACACTGCTCCAAGAGGTTCACGAGAGATCCTTACACGAGAATCCTTCTGGAGAAGAGCTATGATATCAGCTTCGCGCAGATCTTGCGCATGCCTATATCGTCAGTAACAATGCGATGCACGGTACTTTTGGGAACATCCTCCATCCTCCTCTGCCAACATTCTAGCGTTCATGCGACTATCTGAGTTGAGCATGTACCTCTCACTGTCTTCACCTTTCCGTCGTTATCGGCAGATGGCGGGCGAACAGAGTTGCCTTCGTCTTCGGCATCCTCTCCGCCCTCTGAACATTTTGTGCCATCGATGAATCATGTTTTAATACATGGTATCATTGCAAAAAGCCTCCCTTAACATAACAGTCTTGGCACCCGTTTTGTTGAGTAAAAACAAAAACGAGGCGTCTTCAAAATCCGATGCGTCACTTCTACAGACGTCCGTACGTGACTGCGGGCTGTTGTAGGATGAGGGGAGAGTTCATTGAACTCCATTTTCGGACAAACCCAGTATATCTCAATCACAATTGATAGTGTGCTTATCACCTAATTTTAAACCCGTCGGGTGGGTAGATAGTGAATCAGACCACTGAAACAAATTCTATGGCACCGAGTAGATTCGAACCAGAGAGTCTCTGTGAAAAACACAACCACTCAACAACACTTACACCCCGGGGATTACCAGAACGAGTTTATTCGAGCCTTAATTTTTGTGTTGTATTTTCTTCCACAATCTTTTGCATGATGTGATTGCTTCAATTCCATTCCCAAGCATTAATGCTTTATGAATACAGAAACTCACAGATTATCCTGTTTCTCCTTAATCATTGATGCCAAAGAAGACCGAATACTCATTCTCGGAGTAATGAGGATATTACAGTTAACGCTGGTCATTAACGTCGTGGAAGTCAATCATTCAGCTACATTTTGCTTTTCTAGGACATATTCTACTATTCGAACTGCGCTATGTTGAACGTTACTAAATATTCGTAAAAACAATTTTTACAAAATTCGATCGATTTCTGCATGTATCTATGAGGAGAAAATTTTTGGCTACATTTCCAAGTGCAAGTTAATACATTCTGATCTCAATCAATAGACAAAACCTGCATTTCATTTCATCATAGTTAAATAAAAATTACCATTATCGACAAAGACAGTCAGCGAATAAGGCTTACAAGTAAACAAAAACAATCAATCATGTCTGTCTGTTTAATTGAGCTCTAAACTCATTAGTAAAAGTAAACAAATTTGTCAATAATATTAGCATAAAATTAACATAGTATACCCGTATATTAAATTTTATTTAATGATATCAAAATTTAGGCAAAATTATGCATAAGGGTACTTAACGACCTACTCGTAAAAGGAGGCTAACAGAACTATTTAAAATCATTCAACGGATTCCGAAAATAGAATTGAATTTAGTTGGGTCAAAATGAAAGATTGAACAAGCCGATTTCAATAGAGTTTTGTAAGTAGTACAAAACCCTAAAAAGTATCACATAATAAAAAATAATGGATTGCCAAAATACGATCAGCTGTTCTATTGCACCATCTGGAATGTTGCAAAGAAAAAAAAAACGAATGTTCGATAAAGCATGCTGAAACATTAATTTAAAGTGGAATCAGAAGGATTCGTTTTTGTTTAATCTGTGTAACGCTAATTTAATGGTTTTTCAACGAATTGAAAGCAAAATCTATACACGAATATATTTCAGTTACTTTTAAAAATAATAGTGATGTTACTCCTTTGCGACTCTATTGCTCAATTTCATTGAAGAACACAGATACCACATATTGCTTACAATTACTTCAAATTCTATCTTAAGCCTTCTTGCCTGATTGCTATAGAACTTACTTATTTAGTCAATTAACGTATTTACTTCACTTCAAAAACTATGTCACGCTTTCTCGTCTTCACTTATTTGACCGATCGTTGTTATAACTGCTCAGATTCAAAAAATAAATATATCTTGAAACCATCGCTTCTTACACTAGGAAGTCCAAATGAAAGCCACCTTAGCTAAACTTAAAAATATTGTTTAACCTACAACAAACACACATGTGGCATATATCATTGCGACAACGTGCCATACGAGTGTGTTATCATAATAGAAAACTTTCGAAAGAAATGAACTCTTCAGCAGTTTTATTTTTATTTCATTTTTTGCCATAAACATAGAGCGTGTGTTCATATGACGACTATCATACCCACCCAGAGAGACGAAGAAGCATTCAATTGAAAATTCCTCGCGTACTCCACACATTATATTAGCACATATGTGACATTAAAACAGCCGTCAATAGCAGAAGATACACCAGCAGCTGACGCGCAGCTACAACAGCTGCTGTAGATGCTGCTGAGGTTGTTGTCCAAAAAACGTTTTTTCACAACCATGACGACGATCGACGCCCCGTGAATTACCCATATATGTAATATAATATAGTACATCACGAGTTAAATACGTACGTTTACGCAGCATATGAAGTAGCGTTTACCTCACCTTTATTTTGTATTCCTCACTTTTTAACGTGAGGGTTATAATGACCTTAAATAAATACCCAATGAACACTCAACCCACGGTTAAAATTTTTATCAAAAAATTTACTTGATACAACTGCAATGTTACACATGTTCACATATGCGAAGCCTCAAGTCTTGGGAAAACGAAACAAGGTGAATAAATAATAATAACTTACAAGGTGCGCTAGACTACGATAAAGATTCATTACTGATATATGCGAGTATGCTGGATTGCGAATAGTTATCACTTCATGAAAACGATATTGAAAGTTTATGATTTTGTAAAATTTTGTTAGGCCAGTCATCGTTAATTGCATTTAATTAGCAACATTGCTTTAATGTAGTTGTTATCAAGCGATTAACTCGATTTAATATGATTATGCTTTACAAATAGGAGATTGAGTTGATAGTGAAATTAAATCCGAATCAAGTCGGAAAACTCGATTTAATTATGGATTAAGCGTGCAATGAAAAGAACTTAATCATCAATGCCATTAGCTTTGGATGTATTCGTACTGAGATGTTGAGATATCCAGATTAGTTTATGTACAATTGAGACGCTTTTACTGTTTTACATTCTCTTGTTATTCCATATGACGAATATTGATTGATTCTAAAGTAAATAAATAGAAAATTGCTGTTTTCTTTATAAATGGCGCTAGGTAAACGCTGATCAATAATATCGGCTCAAAAATCCAAATGGTAGGAGTTCGGCAGTATCACGTAGGCACACTACGGTGCATTGTGATTCCTCGATAAGAAGGATAAGACACATTTACACAACCAAACACAAACATTTGCCAACACTACCAGATGGTCCCCCATCTAAGTACTGTCTACGAGAATACTTTTTTACTTGGTTATCTAAGGAAACTTTTGACATACTATAATATGCTGATAAAAATATGCAAATGTCATTATGAGTTGACAGATACCGAAGTCCTTTTTTTTGTTTTATAATCGCAATGTGTCGGCACTCGAGAATGTTATATGGTCAATACCACGCTTTGGCCATGTGTTCGTCCGTCCAGCTTCGATAGGTTCTGATTATAAACCAGTACGTAATCATGACTGAATGAGCGTATAGCTCGTTCGAAGAACCACATGAGATTCGTTTCGAGTGATTTTTTGGACAGACTTTAAGCTCATTGTTATGATTACGTCGAGGTTTATAACGGAAACGTATCGTAGCTGGGTGGACGAACACACGCCCAAAGCGTGGTACTGACCACATCAGATTCTCGAGCGCCGATCACATTGAATCAGTGGTAAAAAAGAAACCAGTATGGGAACTGGTCATTACATTTGCATATTTTGATCGGTATACTTTTTCTGTGTCAAAAGTTTCGTTAGATCACCAAGTCAAAAAGTATGGTCGTAAACGTTAACTAGATGAGGGACCATCTGGTAGTGTTGGCAAATGTTGGGCGTTGTGTAAATGGGTATTGAGCGTTGTGTAAATGGGTGTTGGGTGTTGTGTAAATACCTATGTGAACCTTCATTGGAGACTGCCGCTAAATCTATTTCTATTTTTATGCATGAAAATGTCGAAATTTTATTCAAGTTAATGTTATTTCCGGTCGTTTTTACTTTTGCCTTTAATTCAAAAGCCTACGGGTGGGTGATTCTGGAAACATTCAAGGTGCGTTGAAAATAATTTTTTTTTATGGCGCCATCTGTGAGTTACATCCCTCCCTGACTTCCAGTGAAAAATTGGTGACATTCGGTTCAGTGGAAGCGAAGTTATTGCGTCTAAAGTGACAGTATGTTTGTGTCATCGGTACAAAAATGAGTTTCGAACAAAGAGCTAATATCAAATTTTGTTTTAAAATCAGTAAAACGTTTACCGAAACATTTCAATTAATGAAAAAAGTTTATGGCGATGATTGTCTATCTCGTGCCAGAGTTCATGAGTGGTTTACACGTTTCAGAGATGGTTGTGAGGACATAAATAACGATGAACATACGGGCCGCCCAAAATCAGTGATCATCGAAAACTCCATCGAAATTTTGCGTGAATTTATCAGAGATGAGCCGAAATCATCGTTGAAATTCATGGAATTGGATCGATTTATCGCATTTTAACCGATCATTTGGGCTTATGAAACTGATAACCAAAAATTGCTCAGAATTCAACATTCGAAAGACATCATTAAAGAGGCGAGAAAAGACGACAAATTCCTTTACAACATTGTAACTGGTGATGAAACGTGGTGTTTCCAATATGAACCTGAAACCAAGCGTCAAAGTACCGAATGGAAGGCCCCAGACGAGCCACCACCCAAAAAATCGCGTTTGGAGAAGTCAAAAATCAAGTCGATGCTCATTTGCTTTAACGATCCCAAAGGAATTGTCCACAAGGAGTTCATGCCAACGGGCCAAACCATCAATGCAATTTTCTATCTTGGCGTTTTGAAGCGCTTGTTGCATCGCATTCATCGAATTCGGCCTGAATACCGCGAAGGAGGAAGCTGGCGCTTATTGCATGATAATGCACCATCTCATCGATCCACTCTTGTGACTGATTTTTTGACTAGAAATTGCATTTTAACCATCAATCACTCACCGTATTCGCCTGATATGGCTCCCTGTGACTTCTACATATTCGGAAGATTGCATTTGGCCATGAAAGGAAAACGCTTTGCGTCATTAGAGTGCATTCAAAAGACTTGTACCGATATCCTGAAGAACATTCCCATCAATGATCTGACACTCTTTCGAAAAGCTTTTGGATCGCGCAAAACAGTTTATGGAGGCCGGAGGAGACTTTTTTTTATGAATAAACTCGAATTTATCAGAACGAAGCTCCTGTCGTTTCAATTTTAGCTCAGTCTCGTTTATTTGGAAAGCACTTTGAATGACGAGGTATCTAATAGTGAAAGGCCGAAGATGGTTGCAACGCTACAAAATGGTGGTTTTAATACTGATGACAAGGAATTTCTTGGAACGGTAGAAACGTTGTATTGGTGGAATTACTGGGCAATGATGAATTTAAAACGCAATCGGAACTTAAGAATTCATTGGACGTGGGCCTTATTCCATCGTTTGAAACCCTTGGGAATCGGAAAAAAATGGTGCGATGCCAGTTTAAGCGTAGGGATGTACACTAGCGAGCAGCTGTTCCAAAGGCAAAATGAGGTTATCCGCACCGTACTGAGTCTGGTGTTGAAAACGGTAGCCACTGCGACACAGCAAAGAGAATCGTGGAACCAACGCGGCTTTCCGTCAACACTGATGACCAATTCAAACATTCATGGCTCATAGATAGCTCATGCTAAAGGGTTTTCCAATAAGAGGTGTTATTTTGAATAGCCCGCTATTTCGGTGGATGTCACTTTTGAAGCTGTCATTTTTTGAAATTTCACAAGTAAAAACTACGCCATTAATAAAAATGGAACGATACACGCTTCAAAAACGCATTGAAATTATTAAAATTCACTATAAAAATGGTGAAAATTTGGCAGAGACGGTTCGTAAAACTCGAACAATTTTGGGTCGTTGTGAAGCACCTGGTCGGACCGAAATACAGAAATTGGTGGAAAAATGCGAGCTGTTGGGATAACTTAGTGATGTGAAGAATAAAACCCGTGCACGTCACTTAAGAGCAGCCGAGAATATTGCTGCTGTAGCCGAAAGTGTTGAAGAAAAAAACCCAGGTTTGTCCATTCCTCGTTGTTCTTTGGAATTAGGCATTCCACAAACGTCATTACACCGTATTTTGCATAAAAATTTGGGTCTTAAGGCTTATAAAGTTCAGTTAACACAAGAACTCAAGCCGGTCGATCATCAACAACGTCGTGTCTTTGCTGATTGCGTCCTTGAAATGCATGAAAATGATCCGGAATTCCATCGAAAAATCATCTTGAGTGATGAGGCCTATTTCCGCCTCTCTATCCTCAACGTGTGACTGTTTCGTGCGGTTTATGGTCCGGCGGAGTTATTGGATCTTACTTTTTCGAAAATGAGGGTGGAGCAACAGTTACGGTGAATGGATTGCGCTTTCTAGAGATGATTAATGATTTTTTATGGCCGGAATTGGATGGTATTGATCTGGACAACGTTTACTTTCAACAAGACGGCGCTACGTGCCACATAAGCACCGAGATCTTGTGATTTAACACCTTGCCACTTCTTCCTTTGGGGCCACGTGAATGAGAAGGTCTACGCCAACATCCCAGCGTCGATTCAAGACCTTAAAGATGGAATTCGTGAGGCTCTCGAGGACATAGGGCAGCCACTTTGCGATATGGTCCTTTAAGCGTGGTCGTGGTGGCCATTACCTAATGTTATTTCCCACTATTAACGGCATATTAACCTTCCTCTTTATAATGAAATAAACATCCGATCATTTATATTAAAAAATGGCATTTTTCTTTTAATATCAAAATAACACTTCTTATTGGAAAACCCTGTATATTGTTGGAAAAATTTAAAAAAAAAGCTTGGCATAGATAAAATTAAATCATTTGGAAATAATTCGAAAATCCTTGATAGATTATCAAGGGACAGCTTTAACCTTATGATAGTCAGATTTCGCGCATTTCAGCATACTAGTAAAAGGTTGCTTCCATCGTTAGCGTGCTATGCGGAATACACTAAGGCAAAAAAAAGGGTGGTCCAACCATAATGCACGATGCTAATTGTGAGTCACACTTTAACGCCAAGTTTTTCGCCTAACTTAATTTGAATTTCTTTGTTTCAGTGTTTGACAAATTCAACCATGGGGAGGTACACAATTGAGCAGCGCGTTAAGGTTGTTGAAGCCTTTTATGAAAATTGGCGTTCAAATCAGATTGCATTTCGCGCCCTTCATGATTTTTTTTGTTCAGCATAATCGACCAAATGTGTCCACAATCGGGAGAATTGTGCGCAAATTTCAAACCGGGTCTGTAGGAAATGTTAAATCACCTTTGCATGCTCGCCCAGTTCGTTCTGCGGAAAACATTGCTGTTGTCCGCGATAGTGAGTCAGAAGAGCCGTCAACCTTGACTCGTCGTCGTGCCCAACAATTGAAAATCTCACGAACATCACTGATGCGAATTTTGAATAAAGATTTGAATTTACACGCTTACAAGGTTCAATTGACTCAAGAGCTAGGCCTACTGACCATTTCAAGCGTCGGCAATACGCCGAATGGTTGGTTGAACAGACAGAAGGGAATGGTGACTTTACAAAGAAAATCAGCTTCAGCGACGAGGCACACCTTCACCTCAGTGGATTCATTAACAAGCAGAATTGCCGCATTTGGGCAAATGAGAATCTATGAATGATTGTTGAAAAGCCGATGCATCCACAAAGAGTGACTGTTAGGTGCGGTTTATGGGCTGGCGTCGTCATCGGGTCGAACTTCTTCGAAAATGAGGACGGCCAAGCAGTTACCGTGAATGGTGTTCGCTATTTCGAGATGATAATGGACTTCTTGTTGCCAGAAATTGAGGTTATGGACATGGACGATATGTGGTTCCAACAGGATGGTGCCACTTGTCACACAGCCAACGAAACAATGGCTCTTTTGCGCGAGAAATTCAATGGCCGTGTTATCTCACGTTGTGGCGATGTTAATTGGCCGCCACGATCATGTGATTTGACACCGTTGGACTTCTTTCTCTAGGGATATTTAAAAGTAAAAGTGTACGTCAATAAGCCAAGAACAATTCAAGAGCTAAAGGATGAGATAATTCAGCACATAAACGACATTGAGCCTCAATTATGTCTCTGTCATTGAAAATATGGACCACCGGATAGAAGTATGCCGCCGTAGCCGTGCCGTTTGGGCGATATTTTGTTTCACACATAATTGTCATAGATCCTTTTATTATAATAAAAAATATTAACATGATTCTCTGGAAACTTTTTGTTTTATTTACAATTAACATCGTGCGTTTTGGTTGGACCACCCTTTATATGCAGATATTTCAAAGAAAAATACATATTATTGCAGTACTTGTTCTTAAAGCATTCCAGCAATGAAAATATTCACTTTGAGTGAAACAAAAAACCAAATTAAATAAATTTCTTTTAAGAACTTTTTCAGTCTCATCTCCAACCCGTGCACTAAGATTAATCTTCTAAAAAGACCGAAATACCATTTAGAAATTACCAATTAAAAAAAGAAGCCAAATTAACAAAGCTGTCATGCTTAAACTGATTTTTTCTAAACTCAATAGCTAGCACCGGCGACTCCTACCTGCCATCATTAACGATTCTACACCGAAAATGATCAAACACAACCAACCATTACTGCTGGAATATATTGTAATAAGCCTTCGCCTCCCCACGCTCACGATTCCAAATCAGACCGAGAGCTAACAAAATTTTTATCATCACACAATTCACATTTAATCCATTTCAGACTTTTGCATATCTGTTCAAATCGTTCCGAAATTAAATTTTATGGGTATGATATGTGTCATATATGTATATCTTTTTGGGAAAGATGTTAGACAGTATGGTACCATTGTTGGTTTTAGCAAAATTTCATTGGAGTCTAAAAAGAAAAAATCAGCTCTAAACTTTGCTACCATAAAATTTCTATGGATTGCTGACTTTATGATGGTAGGCTTGGTTTTGTTACAAATGAGTCCAGGGGAGCATCAAAACTTATTTCAGACGGATTAAACCTGTACCAACCGTATAAAGTTGATAACTCTAAAATTATTCATTTCGAGGAGGTTAATTTTAAAAGTCCGTATAAAATAAAATATTTTTTTAATGTTGACTTAGCAATATGTATGTAATTGAAAAATTGGAATTTTAATACTAGGCTCGTAAAAATGAGTGGGTGTGTAGTTATCAATTTATTCACGATTGGATTGGGAAATGTAAGACAAGTTGTGAAGGGAAGAGTGCTAAAAAAACCAAAATCAGTAGCCTTAGTATATTATCATTTCCCGATTGGAACTTCTTTAAACGTCGAGTTATTTGATTTCTTTTTTTTACCAACAAACATTGCAATCATTTTTTATTTACGAGATTGCTTGAATCGTTGGTATGGTCAGTATATGTTGCTTGCGTTTATGCATTCACTTGAAATAGTTCAAGTTACTTTATGGGAAAATAAATTCAACATATTCCCATTTAAATTTTATGTAATTTTGCCTGGTAAAAATTGCTGAAGCATACGAAACATTTCGGCCCATGCAATTCATCACCTTTAGTAAGACAGTCAACTGAGACTTTGTTTAGAATAAACTGCTCTCTGCTGTTTTCTCATAACCATCGCAATAACCTACTTTTACCGTGATAAACAAAAAAAAAGAAACAATTCAAGTGATATTCGAATATCACAAGTAAAAAAACCAACCCATTCAAACACGAACCTCGCCATGCTTTATGATAAAACATGCAGACCTTATGTTAGTCAATTCGCTGCTTTTTCATCAATTGAAATTCAATTACAAACGATGAAAGACTATTAGTTGCTTCATGGCGAATTTGTATGCATTGAATTGAATGCAATCAACAGACGAAAATTCAACATCTTGAATTTCCATTTGATCCGAAAGCTTTAAATAAATTTATAGAATATGTGAATATATTCCCTCGTTGCTAATGTGAAGTATAAACGATGAAAACCGAGGCTAAGAGAACCATATCATTTAAAATGAGAGCGAAAACAACCAGAGCAACAAGAATCCTGTATTTGAAACATAACATTGAAAGTGATATCACAAATAATAAAAGCATCTCTCGTTACCAATTTATTTGCGACTTAGATGATCCATTCGTAAATACACTTATCATATTACAAGAAGAAAGAAAACTTGTTTTAATTATACAATCTCTCGCTACAGAAAATATTACTTTAAAAACTTTAAATCATTATTTAAACAGCTAAAAGACTTTATGACAATGAAATAGTTGTGGGTTTAATTTTATCAAAATAATACAATTTAAATATCTGGATAGCTTCGTCTATCCTTGATCCATAATATTATACACGTGTTGATTCAAAATGAAAACAAATGTGAACAACACCAACATGTCTGTTTTTAAAATTCCATTTTGAATAAAATTTGCAATTTATGTTAATCGAGACTGGATGATCCGGAAACTATGATTTGATTGTATTTGTTAAACTTAAAGTGTGTTGCAGACAGCATACCAATTAATGACGTTGGCATAGTTCTTCCTAGGTAAAATCAATACGTCGAAATGTGGCAATATAATTAATTATTCAACTTTTTGTGATATTTATCCTAGCTTAAATTCATATGAACAAGAAAAGTATGCCTACTAATCACTGAGGTCGTTCATCTTTTGCGTTTTTTTTCAAAAATAACAAATAACCGTTCAGTATTGCCTGCAGTTGCAGATTGATGGGAGTATAACCGTCATTTCAGACCGTATATTAGAGTAAAATTTACCAAATATTCAAAATAAGTTAGCTGTACGAGCTCAGTCGTTTTATTAGTTCAACACTATCAGATATTATGTGGTATTATCGTAAAACGAGGCGGTGTCATAGGACAACTAAAAGAACAACATGAAGTATGTTTGCAGATAAGCATTCAAAGCATATCAATATGGTTAGTTGAAACAAAAACGATGCGTTATGTCTTTTTGACAGAACACAGAACGATCGAAGTTATACCTGTTATTCCACCTGATCGAATTTATATTCATCGACAAGCATTTAGAAGAAAGATAAATAAAACAAATGATCAAATAAAGAGAATCAAATAAGGCAGTCTGCCAAATGACCTCGTACACATAATAGAATTTTTTTATTCTCGTAATAAGTGATGAGTAAGCTCCTTAGATGTCAGCCAGTATCAGTTCTGATACCAAATACGATACGTCAAAGCTTATCAGCATTGCTATGCAGTAAACATTATTTTGGCTAAGTACGAAATATATTTAGGATTACAGGTGATTTGATGAGTTGGCACTGTGTTTATCAATCAATCGCTTCATGTCATTTGCCGCTTCATATGAATAAAAACCGAATGAACATACTACGTTAGTACAAACTTTCAACATGAATCACATCTGGGGGCGACCACCTTACCAATGCCAAAGGAAAAGTGCTATACGATTGATTCACAGAGCTTGGTTAGAATATGATAAACACATATAGGAAAATGGGTTTGGTGACTGATTTAACTACTACATATGACAAAAATCAAACAAGGCATCTGCAATAGCTATTACCTTCCAATTTGTATTAGTGCTTCAAACTCGTCCAGAACCATCGACTTTGGTCTACATATTACGTATCTAATAAGAAGTCAAAAGTACTTCATTTTACGCCTGATCCACGGGGAAATATTTACAAAAATCGAGAATATTATAGATTCTAATCTGGTAGAGTAATGGTTTTAACTCGCTGCATAAGTTGAAGGTGCCTAGTTCGAACTCCGTTGGTGACAACAAAATTTGTTTCGAACGGACTAAAAGCCCGTTCAGTTATGAGATACGTACTGTCAGAACGTATCGCACCTGGGTGGATGGACATATGACCAAACCGTGGTACTAACTATCCTCCTGGGATCCGGGGTATCATATATGATACTTACAAAAAATGCTCGTAAAATGCTTCGCCATCTGTTAAATTATTGCGTAAGTTCTTGGATAAAGCTTTATCACGACTTTCTTCAAGTAAAGTACTTTAAAGTGTTTAGTTGCGGCGCTGTTATTTTTTGGCAAATTTGCAGTTTTCGATATGTCAACTTCATGTGAGTAAGTAATTAATACTTATAAATTCCCGAATGGTTAACGGTTGTTTTTTATTAAGGTTGTTCTTTTTTTGTGTTTAACTATTATGAATGGCGTGAAAGTCTTTGTCAACGCGAATATCATACGGAGAATTAAGCGTATCATATGTGATACTTTGGGTACTATTTAAGATAATTTTAGCAATTGACAATGATTTCAGGTATGTCTGATGAGGAAATTCACCACGCATTATTGGACTTCGATGTCTCGGATTATGAAGAGGAGAATTCAGATGTCGATGATGATGATATACAATACCAAAATATCAATTTTATTGAGGAACAGCAAAGTTTGCAGAGTCCAAATAATGATTCGGATTCCGCTGATGATGAGCCGCTTCAGCACACCTCCAATTCAACGAGGAATAGTTGGACCGGTAGGCCAGTAATTTGGAAGCATTCAAGTGATTTTAGACCCGTCTCCGTTAGATCAACTTCCGCTGAAGTCAGCTTCCCAGAGGATCAACAGAGGGTTGATGTAAAAAAAACTAGTGCAATATTTTGAGCGGTATTTGAATGCTGATTTTTTTTGCAAACGCAGCATTTTGTACAAACGTTACATCCTTCTCGGGAACGGAAAAATCATTTAACACTACTGCTGCAGAAATTCAATGATTTTTTGGGTGCAGCATGGTCATCGCACATTTGGGGATGCCAAGAACAAAACAGGTTCAAATCTCGTTGGTGAACAACGTGATTTAGTTCAGGGGATTTTTTTGGACAGACTACGAGTGTTCACTCAGTGGTGATATGCACTGATTTAATCAGATCATATCATAGCTGAGCAGACACACGGAAGCATGGTACTGACCAAACCAACTTCCGAAAAAATCAATACGGTCATGAAAATGAGATATTCTAACTATCTCTAAGCGAAGGCTCGAGAGGGGCTGTAGTGCTAAAAAGAAGAAGAACAAAAAAACAGTATTGGGCCTTAGAAACTAGATCAAGAACAAAACAGTATTGGGCCTTAGAAACTAGATGCGATTTAGTGGCATCTGCAATGGTTAGAAATCGTTATATTGAAATTCATTCACATTTAAAAGTTGTCATCGATGATGTTTCCGAATCCACACAATCTTGTCTGTCCCTGGAAAATACGCCCAATCGTTGCAGAAATTGAAAGCGCGTGCCGGGAAAACGTTTGAGACAAAAATGTCTCCATCGATGAACAGATTTTACCCTACACAGAAAGATGTATTAAAAAACAGTTGGTGAAAGGAAATCCAGAAGGTATAAAAATTTTTGTCGTAGCCAATCCCGACGGTTTACCACGAGACTTGTATTTGTATGAAAAGAAAGGGTCTTCAATGGAATCAGCTTTGTACCCAACACCTGAAAACTTAACGTAGGTACTGAAATTGCAGGACACCCTACCTGTTGGGACTTCGATTTACATGGACCGTTATTTTCCCTCCATACCACTTTTGGATGTCATCAGGCAAAGAGAAAAACAAGGTCCCAAAAAAGGAAAAAAGCTGTAAAAAAGAATGGCAGTTCAGTAGAAATCAAAACAGATTTCTTTAAATTAGATAGCGCGCTCAGAAAACAGGGACGTGGTGCTTTTGATTGCATTAAGCGTGATGATGAATGAGTGGCCATAGAAAAATGGTTTGACAATAAATCAATTTTTATCGCATCAACACAAATCGCTGTACACCCTGAGGATACCTGTAAATGTTGGAATAAGGTGAAACAAAGATACGTCGATGTAACAAGGCCGATCTCGATCAAATTTTACAACTCATACATGGGAGGGATAGACTTGCTAGATAGGGTTCTTGGCAAATACGCGATGAGAAGTCGGACTGGAAAGTGGACCGTGAGGGTTATTTTCCATTTCGTAGATTTTGCAATTACTACTTCTTGGAAAGAGTATCGTTGGGACGCTAAAGCCAAACGGTAAAATGCGTGTCAGTAGTTCGATTTTAAAATGGAGCTGGCAATAATTTTAATTTATACGTCTCAAAATAAGAACCCTCAAAACCCACACCCTGAACGACTAAGCCCAAGGCTTTCCTCAACATCTTCATCCACTCGGTCCCAGAAAAGACACCTTGTCACAGCCCTTCCACACGAAAAAAAAACAAGCATCTCATCTGCCAGAAGATAGGACAAATGTGGATAAAAATCGTTCCAAATGCAGATTAGCTGGTTGCAAAGCATTAACTTATGTAAAATGTCAGGAGTGCGACGTATATTCGTGTTTTACATCGACCAGAAATTGTTATAAACCTTTTCTGTACATTAACAGATCAATCGAATCGAATAAAAAAAATAATTTGATAGTTTTCAAATCATATGGGTTTTTTCCTGTTTTTCCCGAAGTAGCATATATGATACCATCTCCAAATCCGAAAATAGACATCAATGAAACATTTAATCTATATATTAGATTTCGTCAAACCTCAAATAGCTCAGAAAATAGAAAAAGCTTGGTCTAAATTCAATTATTTACTCTTTGGGTTCTAGGAGACTATATCACCTCTCTGAGCGAAGGTCTGAAAGGGGCTGCAGTGCTTCAAAAAAAAAGTTCGACTTGATAACTGGCTGAGGAACAAGAAATATGGGAAAAGATAGAATTCGTAGCGGGGTGTCAAATTGGTACGAGTTGGCTCTCTTGGATTCTCTCTTGTACCGTAGTATGTTCACGTATACATGTTGGCTTAAATGTTTTGATAGTGACAATGAAAGAATGTGCATTTTTTAATGGAACTAATTTTTCATTCAATATAATCTCCATCAACTTCAACACACCTACTCCAACGAACCTCAAATAATTTTGTACCATCTTAGTAATGATTTTCCGGAACCTCTACAAAATACTGTTCCACGGCTGCAATAGCTTCTTCATTCGAAGAAAAAGGGTTTTCAAGAAGAAATTGTTTCAAGACAAAAGAGATAATAGTCGGAGCGAGCCAAATCTGGTGATTACGGTGGGTGTTCATGCAATTCGTACTTAATTCTTTCAATTTAGCCATCTTCAAAGCAATTGTGTGATGACGTACATGGTCTTGACTAAAAATGATTTTTTTCTTCTGTAAGTCGGGTCTTCGCATATTTCGGATTGACTGTAATCTTTTCCACTGGACCTTGTTAACTGGTTCTTGCTGCAAATACTCATGCAAATATTTTCCATCTTCAGCGGCTGCTGGAAAAGTTAAATCTTCTACTACATTGTAGTTTTGGGGACATGGATTTGTGTTATTTCGGAACGATTTTCCGTACTTTCCTATCAATGCTAAAATATTTTGTAAAATAATTTTACAAAACTAAATGTTTCAAAAAAAAATGTAAATGCTTTTTACTTTCGATAAATGCTAATTGAAATCAGTGGTGGTAAGGTCACAAAACTGACTGATTATGGTCGATGTTTTTATATGACCAAGCACTTACACTTTGCCCTATCAGGAACTTTTTTCAAGTAAAATATTTTTACATATGCTACCATCAGTTCAATAATGGCATCTACTAAGTTTCAGAGCTGCTTTGAGGGAACGTAAAGTTAACGATTTGAATATGTTTTAGCAGCTTGGCGTAAAACTCTTAAAATCGATTTGCTGTTAAATGCGCGCCGATTTCACAATAGCCGAATTAGTATTCTTGTGAAATAATAATAGTTACAATGGTAAGATAATTCTAAGGATTTTTTTTTGTGGTAGGGAGGTGAATGCCCATTTACGCACAGAGTGTGGGACTCCCATGCTCACAAGAAGGCGACTGGACTACCCACTAAACACCTCCCCTGTCAACCTGAGAACCTAGCCAGGGATCGTTTGACACATAATTTCGGGCCAGGTCTCGTTTTGTTACGCCGTGAGACGCCTTCAAGCAGGGGGATCCCTCTTCTAGTGGGAGGGGAGAGGGGAAGAGGAAGTGCTAGATAAGCGATCCCCCAGCCCCAACACCCCCGGCCGCTGTGAGTCCGTTTTAACTTTTAGGACTGCCCGAACATAATGTGCCACCTGGGTCCATTTGTCAACTGATTCGAGCATCACCGCGACTATATTATCCGGAGTGAGCTCTCCCGTATCCTTGTTGAAGTCCCTTCGAAAGCCTAACCAATTTTCTGAACGCAAGAATGTGTGGCAGGCGTTGTCTTCCTCTCCTGGGCAATACCGATAATCGGAGGACCGTGGCTTACCAATCTTGTGGCAAGTAAGACTGAAAACACCCATGCCCGCTCAAAAGCTGGGTCAGATAGAAGTCAGTCTCACCAAACCTTCGAATTAGCCATGCTTTCAAATCTGGGATGAGGCGCGCAGTCCACCTTACCTTCGTACAATTCACCCAAGGGTGCTGCCAATCGTTCGCATCCTCGTTTCAGCGCAGGTAAATAGCGCGGCGCTCTCTAGCAAGGAGGGCGACAGATATCACGTCTGCAATTACTCTCACCGCCGAATCAGAGATTGTCGGATACGAAGATGCAATCCTCAATGTCCCTCTTCTCTGTACCTGTGCCAAACGTTTTCGATATACCTCCTTACTGAGAGCGTCGCCCCATATTCTGCTCCGTATAGTAGCAACCCTACAGCACTCATCAACAGGCGTCTTCTTGATGGGCTGGGTCCCCATACGTTAGCCGTAAGTCGGCTCAGAGCCGATACTCTCGAAGCAGCCTTCTCAGCCGTAGCCATGATTTGCTCAGAGAAACTCATCATCGAGTCGATCAATAGCCCCAGGTATTTCACCGATGCCTTCGATTCGATTCGCAAGTCTCCAATACTGATCATCCTTACTCTAGGGATTCTCTTTTTTGTCAAGAAGACCACTTCGATTTTCTCCAGTGCTAAACTGAACCTGCGAGCAGTCATGCAGTCCCTCACTCGGCGCATTAGCATACCTAGTCTAAGATGCGCTTGTTCAACGGGGCGTCCAGCGACCAGAGCCGCAACATCATCCGCATAGCCGATCATGCGCGAATCATCTGGCATCTCCAGTCTTAGTAGCTAGTCGTAAGACACATTTGTGGAATGTGTCTTACGACTAGCCCGGACAAAGAATACGAGGGTAGCCCCAAAAGTACCCGACCTGACTTATGAATACAGGTAGTTTTAAAAAAACTATTACTGCGATTAACAATACCACCTTTCAACAACTTAATGTGAAAAATTCATAACGATACGTTTATTATTTTTCTACAGACATCCAAAGTGAACGCTCTCAATGTTGGTAAATATGGAAAAAAAATCGGGGATCGTTATGTGATACAATACTTTCATTTGAAAGGTCTAAGTCAAACCGATATCAAACCCGAGTTGGATTCTACTCCGGGGAAGTCTGCTCCTTCGTTTAAAACGGTCAAATATTGGGTAGCTGAGTTTAAGCGAGGTCGTACGAGCTACCAAGATGAACACCGCAGTGGTCGACCAAGTGAGGTCACTACGTCAGAAAATCGACAAAATGGTATTGGATGACCGTCGACTACATGTGCGCGAGATAGCAGACATGGCAGGCATTTCAAAAAGTGCTGTGCATCGCATTTTGACCGAAAATTTGGACATGAGAAAGCTGTGCGCAAGATGGGTGTCGCGTTTGCTCACAATGGAGCACAAACAGCAACGTGAGGATGCTTCCATGGAGTGTTTGACAATGTTTCGCAGCAATAAAGCCGAGTTTTGCGACGATTCATAACCATGGACGAAACATGGGTCCATCATTTTACACCTGAGACCAAGGAGCAGTCAAAGCAGTGGACTGAAAGTGGAGAACCGGTTCCACAGAAAGCAGACAGTTCAGTCAGCTGGCAAGGTCATGGCATCCGTTTTCTTAGATGCGCGTGGAAAAATATTTATTATCTCGAAAAAGGAATAACAATCATATTATGCAGTCTTATTCCAGCAATTGAGTGATGAAATCAAGAAAAAACGGCACCATCTGACGAAAAAGAAAGTGTTGTTTCATCACGACAGCGCACCAGTCCACACGTGCGTCATTGCGATAGCTTAAATCAATGAGTTGAAGTTCGAATTGCTTCCTCACGCACCCTATTCGCCAGATCTGGCTCCCTCGGATTATTTTCTTTTTGCGAATTTGAAAAAAATGGCTCGGCGGCAAAAGATTTGCGAAGAATGAAGAGGTAGAGTCTGCGGTTAAAAGCTATTTTAAGGAGTTTGACGGTTCTTACTATAAAGCGGATATCGAAGCTATTGCAGATCTTTGGGAAAAGTGTATCGAGCTGAAAGGAGAATACGAGTATTTTGAAAAATAAAAAAACATTTTCGCAATTTTTTACTGTTTTCTTTGTCGGGTCGGATACTTTTGGGACCGCCCTCGTAGATCCCTGGGCAACACCCGATATAACATAATTTCCAACCTTCGTTGCCCCTGTGTCGTGTCGTAGAGCAGGCTTCTGTCTATTAAGTTGTTCCTCAATTACCACATTAAATATTCTGGAACTTGAAAAGGCTTTTCCAGCGTATCCAGAATCTCCACCCATCTAGCGGAGTTGAAGGCGTTCCTGACGTCGAGTGTCACTAACAGGACGATCCCTCACTTGATGCGACTATATGCCTCTGCCTTCCGGACCGCACACACCACCTCTGCAATGGATCAATAGTGAAGTGTCCTGCTCTAAAGTCGTACTGCTCTAAAGCCGTTGTCCCGTAGGCAAACGTTGAATGTGCTGAACAGCAAGTCAGGACAGTGGTGATAGACAAGCTGCAACACCTCAACTGGAACACCATCTGGACCTGGAGAATTCCTCGCTTTCAGCGGAAGGACTGCCTCCTCCAGTTACGGCTGTGTGAAGCGTGGACTTTCGGCTGCTGTTTCACCATGGACAGCGTAAACACGAACGGGATGGGCGGGGAAGAGTGCCCGCACTATCTCATCCATCTTTTCCGCATCATGTATGCAAGGCTCCCGTAGGGCACCAAGCTTCCGCATAACTAGCTTGTAGCCAAGGTCGCACAGATCCTTGTTCACATTGTCCACTAGATCTTGCCAGCAGCGAGCCATGCTGTTGTTGATCAATTTGCGAAGGCATTTGCTGGCCAACTTATATGCTGCTACTTGTTTGCTTGCTTTTCCAAAACGGGATGGAATGGTCTATTGAGAACAATGGCAAAGAGATGAAAATAGCTATGCAAAACGAATTTGATCATCGATTTCCAATTCATCCTACAATGATCTCTGGTTCTTTACTGGATCCACGGTGTCACCAACAAACTATTATAAATACCTACCTTCCTGAAGGTAGGGTTGGGAATTCAAAGGCATCTCTTTTAACTGAAGACATTTTGTAAGTGATTCCCACGAAAGACATAGTTTCACATACTGTTTCCGAATCTCGATCAAATGCTAAGGCTGAGGAGATGTCCATGGACCCGGTGACCAAACTCATAGAGAAATATTCCTCCTTAACATCTTTGTCCGATAAAGCTTCTGAACAAAGTGCAAGCACAACAGCAACTCCTTCAACTACAACAAAAGAAACACAGGATATGCTATTAAGAGTGTAGCAGGTTCATTGCAAATAGCACTCCACTGCTAGTCCAAGGAGGAGATTTATTTGGGTTTAGGAAGAGGGGCGAACAGCAGTACCCAAACATCGCGATATTTACCAGAGCAATGCTGAGTCGGCCCATATTTAGTACGTCGAGCGAAAGGGCCCTTTCTATGGCTACTAGAACTATGGATCCCCAGCGCTCGTCGATTTCTCCACATAAAAATTATCACATTTGTAAAGATTATGTCTTAGATTAGGCTGCAATTTGCACGTATATACTGGTATACTTGACTGTATGAGTAAGTTACATCATGTTTAGTACTAACTGGTTACAGCAATATCTTCATTAATTGACAAGTTTTCATTTCGCTTTCTTGGTAGTAAATACTTAAATTACTACCTTAAAATCTGTTTCTATAACTTATAAATTTTAAACAAAAATATTTAGTTAACTACAATAAAACATTTTTCAATTCATGTCAAGCATAGATTCATTATTTTCTAAAGAACATGCAAAAATAGAAATAAGTTCGGCTACATCGGTGCCCGATGAGGTGGACGTAAACACGGCCAAAGCGTGGTACTGACCATATTACCTTCTTGAGTGTCGATACATTCGATCAAGATGAGATACTCTATCTCCAAGCGAAGGCTTGAAATGGGCTGTAGTGCTAAAGCAAAAAACAAAATCGCCGGAAAACATTTGAAGGAACTTAATCGAAATGTAAAGGATATTCCAACTACTAGTGGCATTATTACTAAAATTGAGATTCGTTAATGCAAAACTTTGGGTGTTAAAAAAATTATTAAGTTATAGGAATAAAATAGCAAATTATGTTCCATTAACAATAATGCCCTTTGCGAAACAGATCCCTGTTCAAATTTACGTCATGAGAGATTTCTCGACATTTAGTCTGGAAATTTTCTTCTTTCATGCCACACAATAGGGTGACTACGTCTAAAGCATGATGAGCGTTTTGTTTTGCTGGTACCTATTTGTTTGTAAAATGTTAAGGATTGTTTCAATAAAGTGTATTAGCTATTTATTCATTTAGTTTTGCTGATTGCTACAACTATTCGTAGGAAAAATGTTATTCAAACTAGTTTCATTTTCCTCGTAAGACTGATTCCATTGTATCGGAATTGGTGTAAGAAATCGTATTCATTCACTTGTTCTGATAAGCCCGTAGTTTTCGAAATGAAGGATAAAATTCCATATAAGCTGACACTAAAGACTACTACGCTAAATCGCCATAAAATGTAGCAGGAGCCCGTTTGGGATAAATGCTGATCTTTATCCCTTTATCACCTCGAAAACTAAATTTTTTGCAAACATTTTCTTTTGAAATCGGAAAGAATGGTTCACCAAATTCAGTGGACATTTCATAGTTCGATTTGAACATCAGCTGTAGGACCTACAATAATAGAAAATCCATGAAAACCGTCTGGGCCGGCTTATATTCCGTCACTTTTCGCAGGTATTTGAAGGCCACACCAGGTCAAGAATATCTAGCGCATATAGCTCAACCTAAAATTTCGCGCCTACCTAGTACAATCAGCGAGTCTGACATTTTTTTATGTCAACCCATTCTTTTCGTAACAAAAGGCGCGAAAACTCAATCGACATGACATGAACGGGCAAGTTTTGTCTTGAATACCAAAAGCCTCGCATGACAAGATAGCTGCTTACACAGATCAGTGACTTTTCTAGAAACTTTTCTATTTACCATTTGAACATCGATTTTCACTGCTACGTCACTGTAGTGTATTATCAGTGGGAAATCATATATAAATAAAAGTAGCTGTTCGACATGCCATCTATCATCTACGGAATAGCTGTGATTTGCTTGAATCGAAAGTTCAAGAACTAGCCAAATCTAGTGTTCCCAAAACTTCCCAAATAGCCCTCCAAATTTTACGCCCTCAACTAGCTACGTCAGAAACAATTCCAGCCAATGACGGCGTCTGGTATTCGTTGCGCAATCGTGACTAAATTTTTCGGCTTCGGGTTGTCGCCGCAAGAAGGGTTTCTCCAGATGGAAAAGCCTGCCGAACCAAAATCCTACATATTTGACGACCTATTTCATGAGAAATCCGCAAATCCCTAACCCAATCACACTTTAAAACTTCACATTCATACTTCAATCGCATCATACCGTTAGTCTAATCCTATAAGTCGGACTGAGCTTTGCTTATTCACTTTGTCCTCTGGACTTCATCGTCGACCCAAAATACTCCACCATCTTGGATTTCACAATCGGACTTCGCATGCAAAATTTGCGTAGAAAAGGTCAAAATCACACCTTCACATCGTTCAAACTTACCCGGATGCTTCTGATCACTTTTTAGGCTTCTAGTATACTCGTCACAAAACAAATTAATCTTTAAATTTACTGAGAATACACCATTTAAGAAATTTTTCTATCGCGCACTGACAGCTAACGATATGTCCGTAACAAAGTTGAGCCCACGAATGAGCTGAACGAAAGAATTCGTATTAGAAGATGGCCGACGTATGGCTTTTAGGTATGCCATAGAAGACCCAAAGATGACTGTGGATTCGACGAAAGTTGTGTTGAAAATTTTGTTCAAAATGAAATCAACAACATATAACCTGAGTAAGTTTTATCGAAATTAATAACTTTGAAGAAATTAATTTTTTCGAGTAATTTGCCTTCAGAATATTACCCGCACTGGCACTAATTTAGCTAGGTTCGATTTTTCAAATTCAGTTCAGCCTTTTGCAAATCAAATTCACCCTTGTGTAAATCAAGTTTATTTTTAATTAGGATGTTCAAGGGAACTCCAAAGATACTTGCATTATGATTATAAATTAAAAATTTAATTGAATTCATATACAGTGAGTCACTCAGGCATTCGTACAGAGCCAAGTTCTGTAGATAATTCAATTTTTGACACTGATTTTCTAAAAAAAATTTGTATTGCAATATATTTTAGCATATTTACGCTTAGCTCGAAAAACAATTTTCGAAGTATATCGACCACTTAGAATTTATTTTCTGCACAAATAAAAAAAAACTCAAAATTTATGGCGTTTGGTTATTCGTACAGTTCTCAATGCCCTGGTACGTTTCCTTCTTACTTAGACCCATAAGAAAATCAATTATCGTACCTGACGTCACTTTGCGTACCGGGAACAACTGCTCAGTAGCCCTAAATTTCCGAAACCAGTTGTCCAGAAGGCTTGAAAGCATCATCTCAGTATGCCGAAAGTAGGTTGTCGAAATTGTCAAGTATGACATTTCTCAGAAGAAATTTAGCGAAAGCATCATCTCAGTATGCCGAAAGTAGGTTGTCGAAATTGTCAAGTATGACATTTCTCAGAAGAAATTTAGCCGAAATGATACATACATACAAACAAACATACATACATACAAATTTATTGAGCTTTTATACATGCATTAATATATAAGAATGTGTAGTATAAGTAGGTGTAGAAATGTCCGTAAAGGACTGCAGCGATGGTCTGCTGCCTCGGTGAAAGAGGATGGTAAAATCCGCCGAGATTGGCCTTGTCTGGGGACGCGTGAATGCGCTGGCAGGCTAGCGTTGCGGTGTCATGGGGCGGGTTTATTCCCCCAGTACAAGGACCCACTACAAAAGAATTTCGCATTCACGAATTTTTGGGTCGCAGAAAATGTCGACCGAAGTCGAAAAATGGAGGTAACCACTAAGGGTTAGAATTGCTTGTTCCGAGAACAAGTTGAAACAAGCAAAAACGGACGGACTTGCGGAGACTTTGTCGTTACCCGACGATCCTTATGGCCCACAAATAAGAGTGGGGCATCCGGATGGGTGTGGTGCCCCCTCGAACCCGCCCAACCGGATCAAGATCCAAACGTAGACGTTTCTATGTGTTTCCCGTTTGAGTGAAAAACTCATACAAAAGCACTTTGCATGACTTTTCCCCACAAATGAGAAGCACACACGTAACCAATTTATATTATAGAGTTATGCAATGGAATCACATAACCCTATATCATAAAAGGGCACACGAGCGGAAGGCCATTCTACCCGGCAAGAGCCCCTGTTAAACATCAAAAACAGTGGAGTGCGCCCGATGGCTAGCCCATGTTAATCGGAAAGACCGAAAGTGGAATTTACTCAGACATTATTATTGTTAAATAATCAAAAATTCTACAAACATAACTCGCGATGAACAATTCAACTTTACTAATTTCAGTGTTCAGCATACGTCGTAGTTAAATAATTGCGGCGTTCTCTTGTGTAAGGTTTATTTACTCTAAACATGAATTCCAAGTTTCTCTCAAAAATTTACAAATCGTTCGCAAAAACCAAAAAAAATGGTGCCAGTCTAACCTTTCAAAAATTGTTTTAGCTCTTACCATAAATGGTATCCAAATACAAGATTTATTAAGCATTCGGACGGATAGATGTCTTCAAAGTTCATCTATCAAAGGGTACAAACAAATTTTTGTTTCTTCCGAAAAAATCGTGTATAATCAAAAAAATATAAAATTTAAAAAAAAAATTTGGTACACTAACCTCCTTCACTTATTTTCCTTCTCATTCATCTTTTTTTAATTATAAAAAATATAGGTAAATATATTTCATTTAGGCAATTGAGATAAAATAAAAATAAAAAAAGGGTACTTACCTACATCCACTCGATAAAGCTCGATAAAGATGCAGGTGAGTTGCCTTGGAGGAAATTTAGGTTAGTCAACGAATCAGGATAAGTCACACAATTTTTGCTGATTCTGGCTGCTGGCCTTTCTTTCAGAATTTACTTTTTTTTAAACCAAAGTTTTGCGTTAAACCAGAATTTAATTTTTTTAAACCAAGGTTTTACGTTAAACCAGAATTTAATTTTTAAACCAAGTTTTTACGTTAAACCAGAATTTAATTTTTAAACCAAAATTTTACGTTAAACCAGAATGTCAATTTTAAACCACTTTCAATAGTTGCAAAGTTAACTGGTTACTATCAAGCGTGCACACAACTCAGGATCTATGACAGGGAAGCACTCGAGATGAGTAAGCTTCTAATTAGAGTATCTTCCACCCTTTAGCACATACATTCACACAACGCACATTCACTACCCACTCTTATCCTTGCGAAAACCGTAATCCACGATCCGGTTACTGCACAGTGCAATTATATTTTTGGGCGTTTCATAACGCTTTCCACATGGAAAACATAATTAATCTCACATTCCATTCTTTCACTTCTGATTCACTCGTACTTCAAAGCAAATTGCCGTCACTTTACTCCGCACACGCGGCTCGTTCGAGAAAACTCTTTGTTTGATTTTGCGATTGGGAAACGTATTCAAGTCTACATTTTTCGATTACAACCACATTTCTCTCGAATAATACCAGACACGACATTTATTTACGCACTTCTCGTTACAGCCCAGTATTTTCAGCAATCACTCCTATCCGCGGGAAAAAAATCCTTTCTTCCTCACTTTTTCAACTCGATTTTTTTTTTTTACTTTTGCTAAACAAAAGTTAACTGCCCGGCTCCGCGGTACGGAATCAAGTCCCAATCCGTTCCCCCTCATTTTCCACCGGTCACTCTTGTTGCATTCTTTGTTGCTTATCATTTCATGTTGCTGCTGCAATGGATGTTGCTGCTGCAATGCATGTTGCTGCTGCAATGCATGTTGCTGCTGCAATGCATGTAGCTGCTGCAATGCATGTTGCTGCTGTAATGCATGTTGCTGCTGCAATGGATGTTGCTGCTTGTTGAATTCGATAGAGAGCCAAGCGGAGCAAATGAAGTATCGTCAAACGGTATTGAACCCAAGTTATTTTGCGTGGACTGGATGTTTGGCAGATAATCATTGGGCATACTATCAACTTAGTGGCAAAGCGCATTCCACTCAAACTTCCAAAACGTATAGTATTCTGAGAAAAAGTCAGCACGCCATTCCAATTGATGTTAAATTAGCGTGGGAACTATCAAGAACATTGTTATTTGATATGTTTGTGTTTCGCACGTTTACTAATACCGGTAAATTTGTAAATGACAAATGCGTCGTTTGACTAATGTCTGGAGGATTATAAATATTATCAAATTGTCCTTCCTTACTATTAAAGTGATGAGTGCTATTATGGCTACCAGGGACTGTTAAATAGTTCTGATGAGCATTTGATGAGAAATGTGTTGGACTATAAGTATTGCTGTCACTGGGAGAATGGGCAGGTGAATATTGATACCTGTTTGGCGTTAAAGTTGGAGACAATGCGGTTGGTGATATGGTAATTGGACTATGTCTTACTGAACTATACGGACTGCTCGAATGTTCTTGCCTTTTATCGAACGGAGTATTAAGTGGTGGTGCGAAATGAGCAGATGTCAAGTCTGGTAACGATCCAGTATTGTTTCCTATAGGCACCGATAAAGAGCCATCATAAGATGAAGGATAGGGGCTTACACTAGATACTCTCGATAAGCTAATGGGTGATGTTTGCCGGACATCTGCATTCGATAAATGTCGACTTCCGGAATTGTTTAAAAAACGCCTACTATCTGTATTTTGATTGACATGGGCTGCACGCCTTTGAGCGGTTGTTGAATATATTCATTAAGTTTCTCTTTGTAATGCTTATCAGCACTGAGGAAAATTGTTGCGACATCATCATTCATCAACTTCATCTTCATCGTCGTAGCCGCGTACCTCGTCGTAAACAAAAGGGAGTAATAAATTCTGTCATTTCCAAAGAGTAAAATATAAACATAGAGTGAAAGCTAAAGACAAGGATTTTTAATTCCAAACAATTAACCTGTTAAAATATGTTATTAGAGAATTGGAAAAAAGCAAATCTAGCATTTCCCTATTGGGCGAAGGGAGTAATTGTGCAAATATTGGATGACTAGGAATTTATGCTTTGCGATTGGGGACAACGATGTCATTTTCTTTTGTGGGGGAAAATATTCACGTGTCAAAAATTTTCACAAAGAAATCCGAGGACATTGCGATCGAGGAAAACGATTATTTTCAAATAGAAATTCAAGAACATTGCGATCGAGGACGACGATTATTTTCTAATAGAAATATAAATTCGAGAACATTTCGATCGAGGACAAAAATTTCATTTTTCTTGTGTGGAAGAAAATATCAACATGTCATAAATTTTCAAACAGGATTCGAGAACATTGTGTCAGCAAAACCAAGAGCCGGGAATGCAAGATTCTCACAAATAAGTGTTTCAAGAAATTCATCGAGAAAGAACTTCAAAAAATAACAACAGATAAGAACTTAGTTACAATGTCAGTTGCAGATCATTGTCTACCTACAAACTCACCAAATGAGGTCATCATGTCAGAGATGGAAAGTTCATCAAAGCAAAACTTAGACAAAGCGATTGAACAGGACATTAGAACATGGTACCAGATTAAGTCTTTTTTGGGCTCGCTCCACAAAATTATTGTCCACAAAATCGAAACATTTGACTTCATTCTCAATTTAATGAAAGAAAAGAAACTCGGAGAACATTCGCTTACGCCTTCTATTAGACGTAACTCTAAAGTAATTCTCAAGAGGTTGAGCACTCTGTTCACTATTCTCGAAATAAAAGATGATGTCTTGTCACAAATTCCAGAACTAAGTAATTTTGAGATAACAAATTTATCAACAGCATGGTTCGCCGCAATAATGTAAAATTAAATATATTTAAATTCAAGTTCGATTCCGAAGATGATCTAAAGAAGCTTCTATAAATCCCTTTTTTTACTGCATTATAGAATAATTTGGGAAAAATCAAAGAGGGATGATTTGACGCAATGCTATATATGTCAACGTTTTGGGCACGTATCCTCAAATTGTGGATATGAAAAAAGATTTGTTGTTTGTGGAAAGGTACACATAGATGATGTTTGCCCACGCAAGGGTAGCATTGATGCGCGCTATGCTTCTCAACTGGTCATTCAGCCATCTTTTCTGGCCGTCCAGAAAGAGTAAAATTGAGAGCAAAGTTGGCAGAAAAACGTGCTGCAAAAGCAAATCCAATGTCGAATAGTATTCCACCTTGTAAAATTCCAAGATCCTCTTTCACTCCAGCTAATAACGATTTGCTTTATTTGAATGTTTTAAAATCAAATAATAAATCTGAAAACTGCCTTTCTAAATTAAATAATGAATCTCTTCTCTATTTTGGCGTATCTCCTGTGACTCTCATAAAAAAATGTAAAAAATTTCTTGCTTTATACTGTCTTTTTACTTTTTCATTAGCATTCCGAGGAATAAATTATTGCAATGAACATTGATTCCTTGCAAACTCATGATAAGCGGATTGCTTTCCAAAATATTCTTGATGAGTTTGTGCTTAACATTATTTTTTTACACAAAACACGGCTAAGTGTAAGGCACAAACCACAATTTCCAAATTACACAATGTTTCACAATCATATTGGTAGAGCTACAGCCGTCCTTGCTCATTCAAAACATGCCATTTTTCAAATTCGATGTGAATTTTTATCTTTTTCTTGTATTTTCGCTTGTTTACATATGCGTGGTGCTGGTGGGAGTCTATATGAGAGCAGCTGCAAGATGAACCAAAATTTTAACAATTGGAGCGACCAAACCTGGAAATTGGCACGAAAAGTGCACGTGTTCTAGAAATAGCTATTTTTACGCCTCCTACACGCTAGATAATTAAAAAAATTAAATTAAACACTAGTCTGCGTTAAACCTTTAAGTTAAATCGTATAAACCCGGAATTCACACGTTTAAGGGGAGAAAAACCGCTTTAAAGTTTTGGGGGGTGACACATGGAAAATCTGGGTTTTTTGTACTTGCAACCACTAAAACCACCCTTAAACTTTTCCGAAGTACCAAAAATTTGTATTTTTTGAAAAATTCAGATGCTAATCCATCTATTAAGACTAAAATATTGCAAATCGGTTGGAATATGTAGCCACAGTAATGCCATAAATGTAAAAAGTTCCCAAAACCTGCCCCCAAAATAACACTATCTTGCTTGTTAGACCACTTGGAAGCATAACTTTATTTTAATTTGTTTGTTTACGCTCATGTATTGATTTTAAACAGTGAAATAATTTTTCTAATGTACACATGGCTTTTTATACAGACAAGTTTGTTTTTTTCGCTGTATTCCAATTTGAACCCTCATAAAAATTAGTGTTTTTTAAAAACCGCTAGAAATTTGTACTTGTCCTAAAGAATACTACAAAATGAGACCAAAATTTTGACCATCGGATAGAAATTATGGGTACAGTGAACGATCAAAACTAGAGATCTGCCAAGGAAGCTGACGTGTTTTAGGAAAATCCAAGTGTATGCCTTCTAAACGTCATAAAAACTAGTATTTTCATGCAAAGTACTACATATTTACACTAAACGGAACCCATATGAGAACAGCTACAAGATGACATCAAAATTTTAACAATCGGATAAAAATTGCGGGCACAATAAGCGACCAAGCCTGGAAATCTGCACGAAAAGTGCACGTGTTCTAGCAACAGCTATTTGTACGCATGGACTGGCTCCTAGGTGTTGGAACTGCCAGCAGACAGGACATTACAGATATACATACGCCAGATTGTACAAATTGCAAGAAGTCAAAAAACTTGCTAGTGAGTGCGCACAACAGCCAGCAGCGCTCGCGACAAACCAAGTAACGGAACAGCACTCTATCCCGTCTACCAGTAGTTCCGCCACGACAAGTTCCTCGCCAGCAAAACCGCTAGGGTCATACACCACCAAAGTACCACAAATTTATACTTTTTGGAAAATTCAGACGCTGATCCATCTATTAAGACTAAAATATTGTAAATCGGTTGGAAAATGTAGCCACAGAAACGCCATAAAAGGAAAAAGTTCCCAAAACCTGCCCCCAAAATAACACTATCTAGCTTATTAGACCACTTGGAAGCATAACTTTTGTTTGAATTTGTTTGTTTACGCTCATGTATTGATTTTAAACAGTGAAAAAATTTTTCTTAAGTACACATAGCTTATTATACAGACAAGTTTGTTTTTTTCGCTGTATTCCTATTTGAACCCGCATAAAAATTAGTGTATTTGTAAATAATGCTACATTTATACTTTTTGTAAAGAATACACTGGCAGCTACAAAATGAGACCAAAATTTTGACAATCGGGTAGAAATTGTGGGTACAGTGAACGATCAAAACTAGAGATCTGCCAAGGAAATTGACATGTTTTAGGAAAATCCAAGTCTATGCCTTCTAAACGTCATAAAAACTAGTATTTTCATGCAAAGTACTACATATTTACACTTGACGGAATCTATATGAGAGCAGCTACAAGATGCGGGCACAGTAAGCGACCAAACCTGGAAATCTGCACGAAAAGTGGCTCCTAGGTGTTGGAACTGCCGGCACATAGGACATTACTTTACCGCATGCCTGGCAGAGGCTAACATCTTCTGTCTCCCTTGCGGGAAACCAGATATATATACGCCAAATTGTACAAATCGCAAGAAGTCAAAAATCTTGCTAGCGAGTGCGCATAACAGCCAGCAGCACTCGCGACAAACCAAGTAACGGAACAGCACTCTATCCCGTCTACCAGCAGTTCCGCCACGACAAGTTCCTCGCCAGTTAAACCACTAGGGTCATACACCACCACGATACCATTGCTGGTACACGATGCAACAGATGCCACATCTTCTCTGGAGGCTTCTCCAAAGAAGTTGCTGAAGCGACCACCCTAAGTACTGCTTGAAGAATCCCGGCATCCACAGACTCGTGTATTTAAACCATACCATATTAGGTTGCAGGAGTATCTTGCTGCATGGGAGAGGATTTTTGCCGCAGAAGAGTTCACTCCACTTCAGCACAAAACTAAGAGATCAACTCGTCGTTGGAGGAACTTCGGCAGAAGAATGCGCACCTGTCGCCAAACTTTAAAATTATGTAACATTTGGGAGGTTTCTGAGAATGATACTCGATCTTATGCACCAATCAAAGTGTTAGGCAAAATCGCTATTGCACTGATCGACACAGGTGCAAGTATTAGCTGCCTTGCCTCGAGCTTCGGCTCAAAGGTAGTAAAACCCTGGCTATTTAAAATCAGTACAGCTGATGGCACCAAACATCCTATCCAAGGTAGACTGACAACACCCGTGAAGTTCAGAGGTCAAATTAAGGATATTGCTTTCTACATTATCCCGTCACTGACTCAGAACGTGTATCTTGGAGTGGATTTTGTCCTTCAATTTGGATTGGCCTCAGATTTATTCACAGATTCGTCTTTAAATACTAGATATGTCAACGAACTCGCTTCTATACCCGACAGGCACGAATTAACGCCTAACCAACGACAACGTCTGGAAGCCTCCATCGCTGCTTGTTCATCTTACGCTACTCAAGGCTTTGGGCGCACCATACTAGTCTCACACGTCATCGATGTTGGCGATAGTAAGCCAATCAAGCAGAAAAACTATGCCATCTCACCGGCCATGGAAAAGTTAGTGTACGCAGAGTTGGACAGGATGCTCGAGTTGGGAGTCATAGAGGAGTCCCAAAGTGCCTGGCCCTCACCGGTAACCTTGGTGGTGAAGCCAGGTAAAGTCCGTCTTTTTCTAGATGCCCGGGAAGTGAACGCAGTGACTATCAAAGACGCTTACCCTCTTCCAATCATCGATGGAATATTGGGGAGACTGCCGAAAGCAAATTACATTACCAGTCTCGACCTAAAAGATGCACTCTGGCAAATTCCACTCGATGAGGGGTCGAGGGATGAGACCGCCTTCACAGTGCCCGGACGACCATTATACCAGTTCATCACAATGCCTTTCGGGCTGTGTAACACTCCGTAAACGATGACCCGGCTGATGGACAAAGTAATTCCACCCCATCTGAAACACCAAATATTCGTGTACCTAGATGATCTCTACTCATCACGGAAACGTTTGACCAACACCTCTTACTCCTGCCCTGCACATCAGTAAGGCGGGACTCACCATCAACGTACAAAAAAGTAAGTTTGTCATGAACGAACTCCGATACCTAGGACATGTCATCGGACATGGCACCATCAAAATGGATCCGGGCAAAACTCGGGCGATTGACGAGTTCCCCTTACCAAAAACTGTCAAGCAGCTACGAGCTTCCTGGGAGTGTGTGGTTGGTACAGAAGGTTCGTTTGGAATTATGCAACAGTATCGGTGCCCCTGTCGGATATACTGCGGAAAGGGAAGTTCATTTGGACCGAGCTCAACCGAAAGGCATTTGAAGAGCTAAAACAAGCCTTAACATCAGCTCCGGTCTTGCACAGCCCAGACTTTGAGAAGCCCTTCTCCATTCATTGTGATGCAAGTCACCATGGAGTAGGAGCCGTGCTTGTACAATTGACCGATGAGGGAGAAGAAGCTCCCATTGCCTTCATGTCCAATAAGCTGAACTCGGCCCAAAGGAACTATACCGTGCCCCATCAAGAATGTTTGGCAGCAGTGATGGCTGTGAAGAAATTCGAGCCTATATCCAAGGCCACCAGTTTGAAATCATCACAAACCACACTTCGCTACAATGGTTGATGAACCAAGCCAACTTACATGGACGCCTGGCCCCATGGGCTCTTATACTGCAAGGGTTCAAGTTTCCCATCAAACACCGGAAAGGGACCCAGAACATCGTGCCCGATACTCTCTCGCGAATGTTTTCACTCGAGGGAGCCGAATTGACAGTGAATGACGAGGACCCCATTGAGATAGATTTGGACAGCCCACATTTCGAATCAGACAGCTACAAAGAGTTGAGGCAAACCTTCGTAACCCAGCAAACACAGTTGCTTGATTTGAAGGTGATGGACGGCTATATCTATAGACGAAATGAATACGCCACTGGTGATCCATGGCAGGAAGAAGAGTCCTGGAAACTCTGGGTACCGGAGAAAATGACGCAACATCTGATCCTCCGCGCACATGACCATTCTTTAAGTGCCCATGGAAGTTACGGTCGGACGCTTCGGCGACTTAAGAAATACTTCTTCTGGCCTAAAATGTCATCCTAGGTCAAAGACTACGTCAGCGTCTGTGAGACCTGTAAAGGCAATAAAGTGCCCAACCAGCCTCTTCGACCTCCTATGGGTCAACTCAACGTCCCAGAACACCTATTTCAACGTCTGTACATAGATCTACTCGGTCCATATCCTCATTCTTCTATGGGACACATCAGAGTTATCGTTGTGTTAGATAAGCTCTCGAAATTCCCCCTGATGGAGAGTGTGTACCCGGACAACGGAGTACAGTTCAGATCTCGGCAGTTTAAGGGCCTACTCGAACAGTACGGTGTCGTGCACCAACTGACGCCCATATACTCTCCTCAGTCTAATGCATCTGAACGCTTGAATCGCACTCTGTTAGCCGTGATCCGTTCTTATGCTCATCAAACTCAGAAGGATTGGGACCACAGAGTGTCCGCCATCACTTGCGCTCTGCGGTAATATTTTCATTCCGTCACCGGCGTCTCACCTTACTCTGCCGCCTTCGGACAGCACATGATTTGCCATGGTAAATCATACAGGCTATTACGGCAATTGAAGTGTTTGGGGGATCCCGTCGTTGCACTGGAGCCCCACGATCGTTCAGGAGACCTCCGCCAACAAATTGGACGGAAGATAAAGGCCGCAGGGTGTGCAAATGAGGCGCAGTACAACCTCAAGTCACGACCTTCCAATTTGAAAGAAGGAAATGAAGTTTTTCGGCATAATTTTCACCAAAGTGACGCTGCTGGGCATTACAATGTCAAGCTGGACCGGCGTTTCCTCAAAAGCCGCGTACAGAAGTTAGTAGGACCCAATCGTTACCTGTTAACTGACCTATCAGGGAAAGAAGTCGGAGTATACCACGCAAAGGACCTGCGCCGATAGCTATATATATACGTCTGTTCTGTCCGTCTGTTCTCAGCTTCAACCACATGCAAGTTACATACTCACAGCAAAACGTAAATCTAGGTGTTAGTCTGTCCGTCCATCAATTGTTTTTTTTCATTCGTCTCATTCCGAGTTCCGACTCCGAACACAACCGATTCTCTAACTGAGGATCCTTCAGCTCCTTTTTGTAATCATCGTCGCCTTGGAATCACGAGAAAATTAGTTAACCTGTAGTAATCGAGCAGTCACACTAGCAAACTGCTCGAAAACCTTCCTATTTCCTATTCAAAATTTCAATGGCAGATTTAGAAAATCACTACTCATTTCCATTCATAATCGTAATTTGCAAAATAGTTTTCTTTCTTATTATTATTATTAAATGTAACATTATATCGATTTTCCTCTATATTAAATTTAAACGCTTTCCTTTTAATTATATTTTTCATGAAATTTAATATTTATTACAATTTAAAATTTTCATTTCTTTACTTCATTTAAATTTCTTCAATCCATGTAAATTTTCATCACTTCATTTAAATTTCTTTACTTCATTTCAAATTTCTTAATTTCATTTCAAATTTCTTTACTTCAGTAAATTTTTGGTTTTAAAAAATTTAAATCTGCCCATTAAAATTTAGGATGTGGAAACGCTGACTTAGTGCAGGCCAACGGTGCATTACATGACGGAATGCATTTGAGTTCAACTGAATGGGCAGCTGATTGAATTTTTACCGTATGCACGGGATGGGAGAAAAAGAAAAAGATAAGTCTTTGGAACGGATCGATGAATCGGGGAGTCTGGTTTTGAAATTGCAAGCGAGCACGTCGGAGGAATACGCGCAGATGTATGGGATAGTCCCAAGCCGCGAACAATAAAAGTTGTTGAAGTGAAACGCCTCTACCCTCTCTAAAATCTGGGAATTAGTTATCGTATCGTGAAGAGTTATGGAAAAAGCTACATGACTTGGAAATTGGTCGTAGCGGAAGCGGTCGATTGCGGCAAGATTCATGGGCGAGTTCATTGTCTGCCATCGAGCAGTTCAGTATGTTTGATGAGTGTGAAATCGTGTTCGCGTGAAGCTGATAAAAGTATTTGGAAATGCGTTAATTGTCATATTATTTAGAATTAATGTGCACACACTACAATTTGTGCGGAAAATAATACGAAACGAAGATTATTAACAATCAGTTCCAGATCGCAGATAACGACGCTGCGAGCTTATTCATTTTTCTTGTTAACGGAATGTTAAAGTGCTAACGCGGGTTTGAGGGAGGATAGAGAGACGTTTAAATAAAGATAGGATGGAATGGTGTCAGGATGGATATTATTTAACGGATGTGGAATGTTGCAGTGCTGACGCCAGTTTGAAAGAAAATAAAGAAATGTTTGAATAAAAGTAGAATGAGGTCATGTCGAGATAACTACTTTTTGACTGGTGTGAAATGTTGGAGTGCAAACGCAAGTTTGAGGGAAAGTGAAGAAACGTTTTGTATTGAATTTCAATAGTTTCAAAAGTCCGTAAAGGACTGCAGCGATGTTCTGCTGCCTCGGCAGAAGAAGATGGAGATATCTGCCGAGAATGCCTTCGTCTGGGGACGCATGAATGCGCTGGCAGGCGTTCATGTTCCCCAGCGCGAGGACTCACTACAAAAAAATTTCGCACTCACGAATTTTTGTGGTCAGTCTAACACGAGGCGACCGAAGTCACAAAAAGTGTAGGTAACTACACCGAGAGAAAATGTACTTGTTCCGAGAACAAGTGGAACCTGAAAAAAGGGGCGGACTTGGGGTAACCTCGTCATTACCCGACGAAGCTCATGGCCCACAAATGAAAAAAGGGCTACCGGGTGGTGATGGAGCCCCTTCGCACCCACCCAACCGGATTTAAATCCATATTTTGTTGCAGTGGCCAGGTATTCCTCTTCTGAGTGGAAAACTCATACAACTTGTTTTGGGTAAACTTTTCCATCAGAAGGGGAGTACCCTGGTGATCAATTTATGCCATAGAATTCTACAATTCGATTGCATAACTCTATGCCATAAAGAGGCACTCTGCTTGGGCCACTCAACCCGCGAAGTCACCTGAAACAAAGAAGAATTATCACGTACCCGGCGGCTGGCTCATTTTTTTAGGGGGCAGTCTGCCACCGTACCGGGTCCTATACCCGGTCCGAATTTTGGGAAAGGAAAGACCGAAGGTACATTTTAACTCTTAAACATTTTTATTTTTCATACTTCTTTTAAAGTAGTTCTGAAACATTAGCGTTAGCTTCAACAACGTTATTCTGATCTTTGTTTACTTTCAAAAATCTATTTATTTAGAATAATTTTGATATTACTTCTCAAACAATGGATTTTCACTTATCGCAGTACGTAGAGGATCATACAAAATTTTTTTTTTTAATGATTGATATGCAAAACATGACATGCAAAAAAATGATATGCAAAAATTATATGGAAAAAAATTATATGCAAAAAAATGATACGCAAAAATATATATATAACAAAAATAAAAAGGTACTCACCCAAACATCCTCGCCGGGCGCTCGCTGATGATGTGGGTGATCCTGAAACTCAAATTTTTCTATTTTAAGTTCGTTACGAGCGCTTATACAAAATTTGTTTAAATTCCGTTATAGCTACTTTTCGAATACAATTCATTCAGATAATATAATAACAACTTCGTCAATACCATTCGGCATTTCCGCGTCCTCGACTCTTCCTACTCAAAGCAACGTAAACCAAATATTGCGACGCTGGCAACTCCTATTAGAATATAGCCCATCAAATAACCGAGAAGCTTTAACTTTGGGATGTCGTTGCTGTTGTTCCCGGATTTCTTGTTCTTCTACGGGGACCTGATTATTTCTGGGAGCTGAAGAATACTTTTTGACAGATGGTTTAAGGGAGCAAGAAACCTTTGCAAAACCAAGCAAAAACACTTCCACCATACATGTTGATGAAGCACTTGAGTTTCCTTCCTCTTTTGCTAACTCATACGCGCAAAGTGCTCACAATTTGCACCATAACTTTATCCGGTAATCGTCCACTACAGCATTAGTTCAAATTTCCCCTCTTTGATTTTTTTTTATCATTTAAGAAATGCCTTGCTTGAATAAACTACATGGATAAATTCTTTCATCAGCACTGTCGCATGTCGCCATTCGGTCCACTTCCACAAATTTCGTTCATATTTATTACAGTTATCTCTAGTGTTGAACACTCTTTTTTCGTTTCCATCGATGGGGCGTGCATGAAGATAGTTAAAAATGTTTCTTTTCAAATAGAAATATAAATTCCTTATTTTTTCTAATTAATTTTCCTGCTTACGACAGGGCCCAAAGAGGAAAAGCTAAATTTTGTATCACACATATCTGTTCTATTCATAGCGGTATCTCTTCTTATAAGAACTCTGGTGATTATTCCGTTACCGCTAACTACTCATGCCGACTGACCATCGGGCACTATTTGCGTCAACGAATGCGAGCCACACACAAGAATGAACAATGGAGTCTCACAAAGTAATTTACACATGCACTGTGCTTTTACTACGAACGATTTTGCACGAAACTGTTTTTTTTTAAACATCCTAATCCGCACAAACTTTACCGAACCGCGTCATATCGTATCCGGAATATCAACTTTGACGAAACGGCAATCTAGATAATCAAAAAAATAACACACATATCAGATATTATCTTCCCCGACATGCTCGCTGTGGCGATTCCAAGCAGACCGCTATTTTCTTGTCGCTGGCGCGCGGGAATTCAACGCACGGCGTCCGCGCTGTGTGGCGGTTTCGAGCAGACTCCTCGAGCAAGTTCTTAAGGTGCGAAAACAAACGTGCAAACCCAAAAAGAATTCGTGAGATGATAGCGCGAACAGTGACGCGTAACCGGTTTAAAACAAAACGAGGAGAGAAAAAACAAAAAGTAGATTTCAAATATCTAAATAAAAGGGAAAAAAATATTTCGTATTTGTAATTGTATTGTATAACTGTAGAATAAATATCTAAATTTATCTTATCTTAAATGTTATATTTATTAATAAATTGTAGAATGATTTTGGTAGTTTGGTTGTTTCTTTTTATTCCTACTTTTTCGTATTTTGAAGTCCTGTTTTATGTTTGCGTTTGCATCTAGTGTGTTTGTTGGGTGTTTTTAATAAATGCGAAATACTAAAGAATGTTATGGAGGGATAGGTTTCTGTGTAAGAAACAGAGTATATGTTTTTTAATAATCAAAGGGAACTTAAGCTCTAGGCGGATGAAGTGCCTAATTATTATTGGAGCCATTTGTTCAGAATCAGATATGCAACATACAGAAACTATAAAACAGTTGACTGTTCCCTCCATAAAAGAACAAATCTAAGAAGTATTTTGGTATTGGTACTTAGCGCAAAAAGTGATCATCATATGCTTAGCTTTTGATAACAACATTTAATGTATTCATTTTTCGTATTTCATATCTCAACAAATACTTTAGTGGTTTGTTAAACCTGTTGCTTTGTGTTGCATTGTTGTTTGTGTGATTTTACAGTTATAATAATTCATTTTATTTAGATTTCAGGTGTATGCTTTTGCTTTCTTTCTTTCTTTTTTTTATATATAAATATTTAAACTACTACAAAGCTAACATGTAAATATATATATTTATTTTGTACTCTTGCATTCAAATCATTCTATTTACAAGAGTTTTGCGATTAGAACTAGTTAATTCTTAACAAATACTAATAGATTTAGGTATTATTTGCATTTATTTCATTTTTTTTCTTTTAGTCTTGCTTATTAACTTTTCATTTTGCACTCTACTACAAAAGTTGATTTTGTTTGTATACTCGTAGTAAATAAGCTGAAGAAAAAAGGATTCGACATAATCTCCCGCGCGCTTTGGGAGTATGAATGATATTTTTTTGTATGGGCAAAAGCATGAAGAATTGAATACAATGATGCTCGCGATATTCAGTTGCTTGATGATATTCTTTCTAATGCAGTGCTGCTAATGGTAGATTTTTCATTGGTAGCGATGGTAAGTTTGGTGAGCTCGTTGCATTCAAATATAATACTACATTTTAACACGTGGTTGGCGAGCATTGCGAGATACCAAACAACTGCAAATGGGGGACTATAAAAAAAAATGATTCATTTGCAAACAATGTACGGATCGTTTCCGTTCTTTATGAACCTTACCTCCTCGATTACTACAGGGCAGCTAATTTTCTCGCGATCCCAAGGCGATGCGGATTGCGAAAAAGGAGCTGAAGGATCTTTCAGTGTACCATGGGTTGTCTTCGGCGTCGGAACAAAGAGTGACGAACAATAAATTAAAACAAGATTGACAGACGGACGGACTGACACGTATGTTTATGTTTTGCCGGAAGTTTACAACCCTTGCGCAATTTTGAAAATGTATGCGGACGGACAAAACAGACGTGACTAATTATCTATCGGCGCAGGTCTTTTGCGTGGTACATCCCCACTTCTTTTCCCGATGGGTCCGCTATCAGATAACGGTTAGGTCCCATTACCTTCTTTATGCGGCTTTTCAAGAATCGTCTGTCCAGCTTGGCATTGTAATGCCGGCGTCACTTTGGCGGAAATTGCGCCGGAAAACTTCATCTCCTTCTTTGAAATTGGCAGATCGTGACCTGAGATTGTACTGCGCCTCATTTGTACGTCCTGCGGCCTTAATCTCCCGTCCGATTTGTTGGCGGAGGTTTCCTAAACGTTCGTGGGGCTCCAGTGCAACGACGGGGTCTCCCAAACACTTTAATTGCCGTAACAGCCGGTATGATTTACCGTGGCAAATCATGTGCTGTCCAAAGGCGGCAAAGTAAGGAGCGACACCGGTGACGGAATGATACGAGGATCGCAGGGCGCATGTGATGGCGGACAATCACCGATCCCAATCCTTTTGAGATGGGTGGACGTAGGATCGTGATTCAACCGTTCGGAGGCGTTAGACTGAGGAGAGTATATGGGCGTCAGTTGGTGTTCAACGCCATACTGCTCGAGTAGGCACTTAAACTGCCGAGACCGGAACTGTACTCCGTTGTCCGAGTACACACTCTCGGGAACCCCGAACACATGGAATACCCGGCTCTCTAGGAATTTCACGATAGATGGAGTTGTGAAATACATGAAATAAAAATGGAAAGCTAAATTTTAAACTCGGTCTTTCCATTCACTCTATCAGACGGGGTTTAGGACCCGCACCGGTGGCAGGCTTCTTCGCTCATATGGGCCAGCCACCGGGCGGGCTCCACCGTTTCGTTGCTTTCAGGGGCTCTTGCCGGGTTGAGTGGCCTTCCGCTCGCGCGCCCTTTTATGGTATAGGGTTATGTGATTTCATTGCATAGCTCTATAACATAAATTGGTTACGTTTGTGCTTCTCACACAATTCTATAACATAAATCGGTCACGTCTATATTTCTCTTTTGATGGAAAAGCTCATGCAAAGTATGTTTGTATGAGTTTTCCACTCAAAAGGGAAGTATAAGGCCACGTCAACGTTTGGATCTTGATCCGGTTGGGCGAGTGTGAGGGGGCACCACATCCATCCGGACGCCCCACTCTTATTTGTGGGCCATAAGGATCGTAGGGTAGCGACGAAGTCTCCGCAAGTCCGTTTTCTTTACTCGTTTCAACTTGTTCTCTGAACAAGCAATTTCCACCCTCAGTTAGTTACCTCCATTTTCTGCGACCCAAGAATTCGTGAATGTGAAATTCTTTTGTAGTGGGCCCTTGTGCTGGGGGAATGAACCCACCCCACGACACCGCAACGCTAGCCTGCCAGTGCATTCACGCGTCCCCAGACATGGCCAATCTCGGCGGATCTTAACATCCTCTTTCGTCGAGGCAGCAGACCATCGCTGCAGTCCTTCACGGACATCTTTATACCTATTTTCACCACAATTGTTGTCCTCAATCGCCATGTTCCCGAATTTCTACTTGGAAATTTCTGACACGTGAATATTTCCTTGCATAAAAAGATAATAAAATCATTGCTCTCAATTACAAAGGACAAATTCCTAGCCGTCCAATATTTGCACAAATTTCTCAATTCGTCCAATCGAGAAATGCTAGATTCCGTGGTTTTCCAATTCTCTAATAAAACATTTTAACAGTTTTATTATATTTGACATTAACAAAAACCCGTCTATTCGTTGTGACTACTGTCACCAAAACTGACGATAGATACAAGCCATATGGTAGCAATTTGCATATGTATTAGTCGGCCTACTATGGACAAGCTTCCGGTAGCTGTCACCCAACTGCGGCATTAGCAAATGCTTATATTTCGTCATATATACTATTTTCCGAATAAAAAACGTGCCAAACGCATTCCGTGCATGCTATAAATTCACCTTGTATAGCCCATTGTGCTTCTAAACTTTCCAAGACGAGCAGATGAAGCACACGTTTTGCACCTTCGACTGATAGCTCAGCGTTGAGATGTAAACAACCTCCTATAAATTCACTTTGGAAGGCGATAAAAACTAAACGAGTATAAGAACTGAAATAATTTTCACTTCACTAGGAGCGCTATTGTGTTCTCCGCGGATCATCTGGATTTCACTGTCGAAATCCGTCTCTAAACCGTACAAAACCTCGAATTTTTGTTGGCACCTCCACAATTCTTCATATAACGCCATGTAAGTTTGCCAGCAAAGTCGGCCTACTAATGGTCATGTGTGTGGTAGTAAGCGCTGCTGCCATATAGCTTGTATCTATCGTCAGTTTTGACTGTCACCGAACACCTACCAGTGAGATTGAAATCTAAACTCTACACACAATTTAATTTCCCCCAGAATAACATCTTCTCACATTTACAAAAACCACTGAACTATTTTGTAACCGTCAACTTTCAAGAATTTCCCGCCCGCAAACCATACTCCAGTTCCATAATATCCCCAAAATACGGCCCTATCATTTCACTTTGACATATTAATAATCATTCCATTCCAATCAGAATCGTTCAAAAATATGTCGGCATTGTTTTGACAGTACTCGCAGTAAGGTTTCCTTTTGGATTTAATTGTGAAAACAATGGAATCGACAGCGCAGTTTCGGGATTTTGCTACACTGAAGAAAGAAAGATTCCATGACGAACGAGTGTCGACAGTAACGTCAAGGGAACAGGTAATTCTATCACAACTGCATTTCATTATTCTTGGTTAGCTCACAATCCTCTGACTTTTCCTCATATCACCAGTCAAATACCGAACACATAGTTGAAAAATGCTTTGATCGATTCGAACAACTCAAGTGCTTGGACCAGTCCCTTCCATATTTTTATCGTGATCAGCATATTAGGTACTTGGAGAGCTCCCTTCATTGCTTGTCGTCGTCCTACGAATGCTTGGACAGCAGTCGCCCGTGGTTAATTTACTGGATCCTGAACGCGGCACACTTGCTCAATTTTAAATTTAGTGATGACTTGCTGGACAATGTGGTTGACTTTTTAGACAAGTAAGCTTCCATGGTTCAAGTTTTAATTTATGTTTTCGAATATCTGTCCTCCAGGTGCCGGGCTCCAACAGGCGGCTTCGGCGGAGGACCAGGACAATACGCGCATTTAGCGCCCACATATGCAGCTGTGAATAGTCTGTGTATAATTGGGACAGACAAAGCTTACAAAGCCATCAACAGAACCACCCTGAAGCAATATTTTTTATCCGTGCGGGAACCAGATGGTGCATTTAGGCTACATGTCGATGGCGAGACTGATGTTCGTGGGGCGTACTGTGCTCTGTCGTGTGCCAAATTAGTTAATTTCTCGGAAGAGGAAGAGAACGAAGTGTTCAATGGAACTGCCGATTGGGTTGCAAGTTGCCAGACGTACGAGGGTGGATTTGGCGGAGCGCCCGATTTGGAGGCTCACGGCGGCTATACATTTTGCGGGATAGCATCTCTAGTCTTTCTAGGAAGTACCGATAAGTGTAATTTGGATCGATTGCTGGTGGGAAATCACTTTAGAGAAACATTTCGATAATTACTTTGGCTTTCATTCAGAGATGGACAGCAGCGCGTCAGATGCGCTTCGAAGGTGGTTTTCAGGGCAGAACAAACAAACTAGTCGATGGATGTTACTCCTTTTGGGTGGGAGCGATATTTCCTATTATAAAAGCGATTCTAACAAGACACGGTCCGTATTGTTAAATATTCGTAAAATTACGCGGCTTCATATTTTCTAATATTGCAGACCCCGAACAAACAGAAATTCTACAGACCTCTCTTTTGAATAGTGAAGCGCTTCAGGAATACATTTTGCTTTGCTGTCAGCGACCAAATGGTGGGTTGTTAGATAAACCCGGAAAGTAAGTGTTTACAATTTCAACCTACCTTACAATGCAATCAAATCGATTTATTCCCTAGACGACCTGACATTTACCACACTTGCTACACATTAAGCGGCGTTTCAATTGCACAACACTGCAGCAGTTATTTACAACCCCATGTGCTGGGGTCCCCGGAAAATGAGCTGTTACCTGTTCATCCGCTGCACAATGTACCTCCCGTGGCTGTAATGAAATGTATTAAATATTTCCAGACTAGAAGTTTCATTGACGAGGAAATGAAGTGTGAAGTAAGTGAGGGATCTTCTGACGCGAGCTCGGCAAGTTAGAAATACCAAATAACAAAATTTAATTGCTTTACCTCTACGGATAGTTGCATATTAATTCTTGTATTTTTTATATATACTGAAAACATAGACAAATAGAGTGCGTGTTAGATTTGTGATGGTTGCAAAATTGTTTGATTTCTTTTTGAACGAATTCTAGTTTCAGGAGATACTCGTACGTAGTTATGTAAAGGGTTTTCCATTGAGGACATATTAATAAATTTCAATAAATCGATTGTGAGGCGTGCTGTGTGGCTAGTGGCATCGTCTTGTGAGTGGCGTAGATAGCTTTTTGTGCTAGAAAGGGATGAGTATTAAATTTCTCAAAAATATTTTGCTAAGTTCTTTTTTTATATTACGAAAATTAATTTTCATGCGGTACGAAAGTAGAAAATTGATTTTACGTCTAGCACTCATTGCGTGTAGACGTGTTTTTAATGGCTCCTGTCATTAATAGTTTACAAAAGTCAGTGTTTTTTTAACTAATTTTTTATGTCAGTCAAAAGCAAGTTTTATTTTATTGGAAAAAGCATTTATCGTCGAAAGAATCGACCCACGGAATCATATCAAATATTATTTTACTTCGATAAATCAACAAAGCAAATAATCCAAAGGCTAATTCGGGACTGCTGGTATGGAGGAGCCCGACGGCTTCCCTCCGTTGGGGGACACCGGGGAGAGTAGCAAGATGAAATTGGCGACAACCGTCAATAAAAGAAGACATACGAGTAACCAGGAAGGCTCCGCAGATGGCGGGTGTAAAACTCAAGTTGTCGAAAACAAACAATAAGGAATTCGACTTCTGGTTGAAAATCAGGAATTGAGACTACGACTACAAACTTTCGAAGATATGTGCAAGAGAGGGAAGAACACTCAAGCAAATAAATACGGAAACTAAGGCGAGGAAAGCTATCAAACAAGTCATCCCAGAAGAAATACTAAGTGCTGGAAGCGCTAACGACAGCCAAAAGCAGCACTGGACGGACTCCAACAAGAAATGGCGTTGAAGAAAGTATTGAAGGTAATGCTCATCAAGATAATAATTATCTTATCCTTTACTTAAAAAATAAAAATAAGGAAAAGAAACCTGCTCGCAATTCTGCTGGTCCTTCTCAAAAAGTTTCCAAAAATACAGAGAAAGTTCTGCCAATTAACGTGTTCGGTCAAAGCGGAAAAGATATTATTCGGCTATTAGCAGCCGAAAATAAATTAACAAATTTCGAGATTAAAAGAGTTAATGCCGAAAAAATAACAATCCGAACCAAATCACTGTTTGATTTCAAACCGGCTAAAAATGCACTGAATTCTGGGGAGGTTCCACACTTCACCTATACCCATAAAGTGAGAAGAATCAGGCCTTTTTGCTGAAGGGCTTGGACTGCGGGGAAGATACCGTCGATCTTCTTCAGGTGCTCAAGGAAGCTGCACCTGAAATTGAATTTATCTCCGTTAAAACGTTCGCGACAAGATGGTATTTAGTGCAAATTTCAAATAAGAGCAGTCCAAGTGCTCTTCAACAAATAAGATACTTGAACTTCCGAGTGGTGAGGTGGGAACGCCTCCAGAAAAGAAGTGAATTAGTGTTATCGGTGTTAACGATTTGGACGTTCGGCTGCCAATTGCACCATGCATTATCGATGCGTCAAATGCAAGGACGTTCATGCTCTCGGTGAGTGCAAATTGGCTCAGACGAACCCAAAAGAGAAATTATACTGTGTTAACTGCGGTGTTTTTGGTCACCTGGCATCATATCGAGGATGCTCCCGATATCAAGATGCGAGAGTAAAATTTGTTCCAAAGCAACCACACCGCAGTGTCTTAGATCCGAACTTCGTCAAGCCCGGAGTATCATTTGCACTCGCCGCTAGAGGACCAGCAGAAAATGCGGTAAATAATGTAAGTGGCAATAATGAGTGGCTTCTCAAAATTTACCAGCAACTAAATTCTTTATCGGAGACAATCGATAAACAAGATACGAAAATTAATTTGGTCTTTCAGCGTTTAGGGCTTTCAAATGCCTCAAAATAACTTGTCATCCAGTCACATTCCCATGGATAGGATTCGTCTCATCTCGATCAACGTCAACTCCATTGTTACTATATATCGACGTGATTATCTCCTTGAATTCATTGTTAAGCAAAAGCCTGACATCATGCTTCTCACTGAAACCCACCTCAATTCATGGCACTTCATGTCATTCAATGATTTTGAATTTGTAAAAAACAATAGGGTAACAGGTGATGGGGGAGGTGGCATCGGGATCCTATTATTTCCAAAATAATGAAAAAGTCGAATTCAAAAGCTTTGATTGAATTTCAAAAAAACAGACTGGGGAAAGTTTCAAAAGAAGTTTAATCGGGAGTACCAGAAGCATTGTCCCCAATGATGGTAACTCTTGCTCAATGGTTTCTAATGACAAGAATCTAACTAACGATGAAATAGATCTCTATTTGTCGGCTAAGGTATTTCCGACCTTGAAGAAAGGAAAAGAATCTTCATGCCCCAAAAGCTATCGCCCAATCAGCTTGCTGCCCAACATCAGCAAGGTGTTTGAAGTGATACTCAACAGAGCGTTAAACGCCCACATTGAGGAATATGAGTGGATGCCGAATTGCCAATTTGGTTTCCGTGCCAGGCATTTGACCACACATACAATAACGAAAGTAACCTCAGACATCTGTTGAAAACTAAATGATAGCAAATGCGTTGGAGCATGTCTCATTGATATGGAGAAAGCCTTCGATACGGTGTGGTTAGCTGGACTAGTTTTTAAAGTCCTTCAGGACAAGTTCCCCAGACACCTTGTCGCCATGATGTGCAATATGTTATACGGGAAATCGTTTGTTGTAACTGATGGAAATCTGACAACAATGCGCGAGTTCAAGGTCTTGAATGGTCTACAGCAGGGAACAGTTACTGCGCCTCTGCTCTTCTTAATATTCATTCACAAGCTATTGAATAGCTTTGATTTTACGTCTCACCGACGCGATCATTGGTAGCGTTTGCTGATGATCTGATCATCTATACGGCAGACCGAAAAGCTACAATAGTTCAGAGCAATCTCCAAAAATGTTCAATGATGTGCAGCTATACACCGACAATTGGCGAATGAAAATCAATGCGCAGAAGTGTGAAAATATTTTGTTTCGGACAACGCTGCAGGGGGTCAGTCAAGACCTGAAACGTAATTGAAGGATTTCCACATCATGGCTGGTGAAGGTAGTTCAGAATGGGTCCCACATAAATCTTGCGTTCGATACCTCGGTGTTGATCTCGATCAGTATCTGTACTGTACTGAACATGTTTAAATCATGCTCAGTAAAGCACAAAAAGTAGTCATGGCATTACGAAGACTCTTTCATTCTAAATACATTGATCAAAAGGTTATCTGTTACAAGACACTGGTTAGACCAGTTTTGACATATGGATGTCAGATCTGGTACAACTAGAGCGCTAGTACTATGGAAAAATTAAGAGTTTTCGAAAGGAAATGTCTTCGTGCATGTACTGGTTTGTACAGAAAGCCTGAGACGGATTGGAAACATTATATATCGAATAGAAGAATTTATCAAACGGCTGAAGTGACTAGAGTCGATATCTTCATATTGAAGCTTCTTCGGAATCATATCGCAAGATCTGTGACTGTGAGTGAAAACCCTTGGATTTCACAGCCGTTCCACCCTACAGACGGGTATATAGTGACTTGCCTCGCCACTGGCTTCATTCCTCCAGAAGCATTCGTGTATTTGGACATGAATCGATATGTTTTTGATTCTGATGGCGTCCCAATCATATATCACATATATCGACGGGCCACCGATAAGACGACCAACAACAATGGAGATACTCATTTGCTAGATTCTTTGAAGCTGATCGAATTGCGACGGCGCAATCCAGGTATTGGTGGCTGAATGACAATGTCTAAATTATTCGTGTTTATTTCCGGTTTTTTTGTTTTTCGTTACTTAGTTTTTGAGTTGCAGGTCATTATTGATACATTTAGAATTGTTGTTTATTTTTGTTAAAAATTAGGTATAAGTTAAGTATATGTTATGTTTATTATATTATGTTAGAGATAAGGTAAAACGCTTAGGTTAGGAACATTGTTATAGAATTTTTTTAGTATAAGATAAAGCTTTTGATTGAATTTTATTAGAAAGAAAGTTCACTGTTGTGTTTAAATTATAAATAATTTTAGGATAGCGTTGGTTGGCTTTTTCTCCTTTTTCCAATTGACTTTCAAAATATGTAATAATCTGAATTAATTGAGTTTGTTAGAGTTTTTTTTGAAGAAATATGTTTAATGATAACGTATAAATTTAGAGAGCCATTTGGGCCATTAAGTTTTTGTATGTTTGTTGTTTGGAATTTGCTTTATATTCTTTGAAAATTTGTACCGATTAGTATTGAATAAAGCGCTTTTGACTTTGACTTTAGGCTGCGAGTGCGTTCACACGTGTTCAGACAAGGCCAATCTCGGCGAATCCAACCATCCTCCTTCGCCGAGGCAGCAAATCATCGCTGCAGTCCTTTACGGACATATATCTACACCCATTTTACTACAATTTCGAGCGAATATGCTCCAATATAGATTAATCTGCAGATGTGGCTCATAGCAGAAGTTCTTTGGCTTTGGTTAGGGCTTGATGGAAACCCCGGCATATGTCCATATCTGGTATATGCTTCAAATCATATGTCATCGGGTCAGCATCTTGGCAGAGGAATCACTGTGTCTTTTCTGTGCACTCCTACTTTTTATGTCTTGTTTTGGCGCAATTATAGCACAGGGAGCTCCTGTCGATCCCTTTACAGTTCCTTGCAGTATGCTCCTTGCCTTATCATACAAATAACCCAATCAATTTTGATTTTGTCCTTTTCTATTATCTCTCCGCAATATATATCTGAATTATAGTATTTATAATAACAAAAATATAATTTATTAAAATATGAGTTTGAATAACTAAATTTTTCAACTCTGCAATTAATACCTGGATCAGTGTCATGCCGGTTTACGAGCAGTTTGCTTAGAAGACTGCTGGATTACTGCAGCGATTAGCATTTAGTATTTTTCGGTTAGCAGAGATTTCTCCACTAAATCAGTGATTTCTTCTATCACTGGCAAATCGAGCGCGGCTATAATGGCGTAAAAATTCGCATCGTCAGATGTTACTTTATTGACCACGAGCTGGAGCTCGACACTTAAGAATCACAATTTCGGTTGCCGTTTCCAAAATGCCGGTAATTTAACATTAATTATTTCTTCCACTGCGCCGGGTGTTGACATTCTCGCGGGGCTTGCTATAAAACTGGCCAGGATTTCCGATGACGCCGGTTGCGTGTCTTTCCGCCATTTCTTCTTTCATGTGAAGCGCGTGCGTACAGAGTTTGTCTAGAGATCATCAATTATGTAGCGTCTTGTGCACGACGCGCGATAAATAAACGCAAGGTTAACAAAAACAACGTGTATTTAACTTCGCACATTAAAATCATTTAAATTGAATGAAATACGGATCGTGTTGGTGAAGACGTCTAGCCGCTTGAATATTCGGATCAAAAATGATCGATTTGTCTTCTTGTCTACTTAATCTCCGCTACAGGTTACTAGGTGCAATGGCGTCGCTGTGTGGTGGTTAGACTAGAGTTTACTATCGTTTATTTCCTATTAACTATACAAAAGTAACAAAAGATTCGCTTCGCGTTTGCCGTATTCGTTTCTGTCACTTCGCGTTTGTCATATTCGTTGAAGCAGTAATGATCGACTGACTTGTTTCTCTTATCACATAATGTTTTCGTGTGTGTGCTGCGTCACATTGTACGTCGACGGCCTGGCTGCTACCCAATGTGTTTCGATGTGTGTGGTTGGCGTTGTTCTTCCAACAACGCCTAAAACGTTCGTCGCCACACTACTCCCTCCCGAGTGACATTGGTGAGGTAGTAAAATGTCATGATCTGTAAGATGCCTCAAACATATGTGCTTTTTGCTTGGTGAGTACGTTCTTGTTCCTGCGGGCGGCGTATTGATCGGTGTTGGGTGATGCTTTATATACACACACGGCGATTGCTGCGAGGTCAGTTGCAAGTGTTTATGAGCAGGAATAACCTGTTTGGTTTACGCCTGGCTTCGGGCTGGCTGCGTAGTAAATTCGACACCCTATACTGACGTATAGGGTGTCGAATTTACGCTTATCGGCTCCGATGTATGATCGCGAGGATATTCATCTGCTGAAGCTTCAATGAACACGGGTTTGAGACTTGTCGGCCGTTTACTTCGATCGTGTAAACGACGTTCGGCAGGCGATGCACTATAAGATGTGGTCCCGTATACGGCGGCGAAAGCGGCTTGCGAACGGCATCAACGCGCATAAAAACATGTGTGCATGTACTCTGCTTTTTGTTGATGAAAACTGGTCTGTTGCCATGACGATGTGTGTGCACGGGCCTGCTCGATGACATGACATCCCGCAGGTAAACAATAATATCATGCTGGCTGACGGAGGAACTGCTAGGACTGACAAATTCTCCCCGAATGGACAGTGCAGTTCCGTATAGCAACTCTGCACACGAGGCCTGTAACTCTTCCTTAAAGCTGGTGCGCAATCCTAGTAACACAGTGGGAAGGATTTTGGGGCAGGAAGAATTGTTAGTGTGACGCATAATCGCAGCTTTCAGTGTCCGATGCCAGTGCTCGACTAATCCATTAGACACCGGGTGATACGGTGATGTCCTGCTTTTCGTACTTCCGATAAACGCAGCTTTGAGCAATGCCGATTCAAACTAAGTACCTGGATCGGTGGTGATTGTTTGAGGCGTGCCGAAACGAGTAACCCAATTGTTAAACAATATTTTTGCGACGGTAGCTGCGGTCTGATCCGAAATGGGGAACGCCTCTGGCCACCTAGAGAATCGGTCGATGACTGTCTACCAATAATTATAACCTTGCGACGGAACAATTGGCCCCACAATATCGACGTGGATATGTTGAAAGCGAGCATCAAGCATCGGAAAAGGCTGTGCTGGGTTCTTCTGATGGTGAGCAACTTCGGAGCGCTGGCATGGAGCGCATGAACGAGCCCAAACGCGGACGTCTTTCTTCATGTTTGTCCACACGTATCTCTGAGCTATAGCCTTGCCTGTGGCACGTGCACTGGGATGCGCTAGCTGATGAAACATGTGAAATACTTTCCTTCGTAACATCAACGAAACGAAGGGCCTCAATCGTTGCAGTGACTTGTTGCATACTATTCCATCACTTGAGCCTATAGGCTGGTGGACAAGTTTTAGGGATATGGTGTTAGAACGAAGTAGTCCTTGCAGTTCGACATCTCGTTCTTGCTCTTTCATCAGTTCAGATTCGTCGGTTACGGTGGACATCGTAATCTCTTCCAGCTGCGAGAGCGCTTTTGGATGTGCTTCTAGCTGTCGCCTGCTGGGCTAGCGGCTCGATTCGCTTCCCGTCTGCCGCTTGAAGAATACACATGGCGGTCTGCAATGCTTTGCTTTGGCACTGAATCGCTGGTGGCAGAATCGGAGTATATTAAATAAGGATAAAAGGTAATCAATAATAATTACAACTTGTTATTATTAGAATATTTTATTACATTAAGACTAGCTTATTACACGTGAATACACGAACCAGTCGCCTTGACTGTTCGGCTTGATCTGCACTTTAGCTCGCACAGCTTACACATGATTAATTTCAGTGGAACGATCATCGCTAGATGTCGCTAGCATACAGACATGTTTCATAAAATCGTACTATATTACATTCCTCCACCCTATGAAGATACTTATTTTTAAATAACTTCAATTAAACGTTCTACCTTTTTCTTAATTCTTTGAGGCCTTTCATTTACATTCCAAGTGACTTTAGGTTTAATAGGCTCTTTACTTAAATTTTCTTTTTGATTAATTTGTTCTATTGTCTCATCAGCATCTATTTGCAACAATTTTTCAGTATCATCATTTTCAACTTTAATACTTTCAGTATTCTGTTCATTTTCACACTCTTTTTCGTCAGCATAAATTGCAGAATCTTTCTCATATTCATTAGTAACACGATTTCCAGAAATTACAGACACATTTTCATGCAATTTTACAATTGAAGCAGGTATTGAACTTGTACATTGCTGACCTTTTTCTGTTTTGTCATCAATTTCAACTCTCTCATTCTCTTGTAACAATTCTTCAGTAAATAAAATACCAGCTTTTCTTATTTGATCCAAATGTCTTTTATAAACTAATTTATCAACAATAGTTCTACAAAGATAATTTCTTGGACCTAGACATTGAATAACTTGAGCTTTTACCCATGCAGGTTTATTAACATCTTTTCTATAATCGCGTACCCAGACCATGTCACCAACATCAAAATAGACATCACGAGTACCACGAAAATTTTTGATTTGTCTGTCAACGGTAGCTTCAACTCTGTTTTCCTTTAAAAAATCACATCGAGTTCGCTACTCTCTTTTAAACATTAATTTTGCAGGAGTATCTCCCGTGGTACAGTGAGGAGTAACTCTATAGCTAAATGAATAACGCGATACTGAAGTTTTTACTTTAAAACCTTTGTAAGCAGGGTCTAATAAGGCGTTTTTCAATCCGAATTTAAAAGATTTAACCGAGTTTTCGGCAGCTCCATTAGATGGTGGTTGATGTGGTGCTGTTAGCGCATGTTTTATTTTATTCATTTTACAAAAATTTTCAAAATCTTCTGAGATTAATTGCCCCCAATGATCAGACACAAGTTTCTTTGGCAAACCATATCTCGAACAATAATCTCTCAATTTACACAAAGTATTTTCAGCAGTTATATTAGTCATATAATTATGTTCAGGCCATTTTGAATATGAATCCATTAGAATAAAATAAACTTTATTACAGATTGGGCCTAAACAATCCACATGAACTCACTCTAACACTTCTTTAGCTTGTTCATACTTAATCAAAGCAGCGACTGCTTCACAGAATCGTTGTTCTTTGGCGGCGCCTTGCCGGCGGTTTATTTCGCTGAATGACCTTGTTTATTTCAGATACATTCGTAGTAGACGCTGATAACGATGCTTCCTTTTTCAAAGCAGTTTCCAAAGTAGCCTCCAATGAAGAAGTATGGTTTTCCTCGAAAACTCTGTCGAGAACTTTGCCTTCCTTCATACCACTAATAAATTGATCCTTAATGCGTCCTTCGAGTTCTTGACCAAACTCGCAATCCACGGCTCCTTGTTTTACACGCGCAAATTCTTCAATTGTGCCTATATTACCACCATCATTAACAACTGGTGCACTATCCGTTGATTGTTCCAAGAATATAATTACCATCGTAGGTTCGAATAAATTTTAAACCTGATGGAGACATGAATGTGCCCCATTCTGTCTCGGTTAATTTTAAATCAGCCATTTTCTTTTGTTGACTTGCACTTGATTTCAAAAGAACTAATCGGCACTTAGTATAAAACTGATGTTCAACTTCAAACACTAAAGGAACGACTTAAAACGTTTTATCCTCTTCGTCAATTGCAATATATTACCACCTTGGTAGAATTGTACTATATTAAATAAGGATAAAAGGTAATCAATAATAATTACAATTTGTAATTATTAGAATACTTTATAACATTAAGACTACCTTATTACACGTGAATACACAAACCAGTCGTCTTGACTGTTCGGCTTGATCTGCGCTTTAGCTCGCATAGCTTACACATGATTAATTTAAGTGGAACGACCATCGCTAGATGCCGCTAGCATACAGACATGTTTCATAAAATCATACTATATTACAGTAGAAACAAATTTGACTCACCTTGGATTGAGTAGCCGGCCGGTATGATGAGTGGCACGAACTACATGTGGAAGCGACGCTTTGTCTTGAAGGCACTTGAATTTGCTCATACTGTGGCGTTGAGTGTGACGTTGCACTGTTTTGAATGCATGCTACGTCTGAGGCGGCGACACTAGTTACTCGATCCGCAGCTGCTGCCACTTTTTCTAAATTTTCGCTATCATTAGCCGCCAGAACGGCTCGCACATTGAGTGGCAGTCCCTGTCGCCACAGTGTTTTTAACAATTGGTCTGGAAAAAACTTGCCTGTCGCACACTGTAAATGGTGCAGGAAGTGGGAGGGTCGGAAGTCTTTCACCTCCATGTTGAACAACACCTGGCGCGTTCTCTCCTCGTCCGAAACTCCAAACGTAGCCAAAAACCTTTTCTTTAACGCGTCATACTCGGCGGATTCAGGCGGTATAATAATAATATCGGCGACATGCAATAATGTCTACATTTCCGATTCCGCAATTACCCTGTCGAACCAGGCCGTGTCGGTAGTTACTTTGTGTAGGCGAAATCGGGCTTTAATGCGCGCGAACCAAAGGTCTGATTTGCTATACGAAAAGAGTGGCAACTTGAATGTAACTGTACTAACTTGCGCGTCGTTTCCCACTGCCATGGGCGTGCTGGGAGTTTGCACTTCACTTCCATTTACGTTGAGTAATGTGTTCAGCATCGTCGGGTCACCAATTTAAGAAATAACGCAAGTACGGTTAGACTTGAGTTTACTATGATTTATTTCCTATTTACTATACAAGAGTAACAAAAGATTCGCTTCGCGTTTGTCGCATTCGTTTCTGTCGCTTCGGGCTTGTCGTATTCATTGAAGCAGTAATGATCGACTGACTTGTTTCTCTTATCAACTCGACTTCCACATCAAGTCGCGTCGCATTGTACGTTGGTGGCCTGGCTGCCGCACATGTGTATCGATGTGTATTGGCGCCGTTCTCCCAACAACGCCTAAAACCTTCATCGCCATATGGGGATTATTAATAAGCTATGCGCGATCCCCATGAGAAGAAAGAATATTTCTTTACTAAACACAAATACAACTTTATTGACAGGATTATGTACATAGAAGTTAATGTAGTGAAGGACTACATGTTGGCGCGCGACTTTCGTAGATCCTTTTATACGAAGGGAAAAAAAACAACGATTTAATTAATTTCTGAAACCGTTTATTCTAAGAGCAAGATTGGAACTGCAGTTAACTTAATTGCTAGATACAAAGAAGACTTACTTGACCTAGTTAACAATAAATTGATGGATTGGTCAGCATTGCATTCTTACCGGAAAAATATGCAATCATAATCAACTATGAAGTTCGATTTGAAAGTAGAACGATAATGCAATGTTCGCGATATGTGCAAATTAGCAATTCTGGTAAATGGACTATTAAGAAATTCCACATGCTGACCAATTTACATTATGTTGATGAACTGTTACAAAATATTGCGATGATGACCGATTTACAATGTGTTAATGAACTGTTAAGCAATATTGTCATGATGACCGATTTACAATGTGTTAATGGACTGTTAAGCAATATTGTCATGATGACCAATTTACGTCAATACATTGTGGAAGTGGAGGAGCTGGTAGCTGTGACGTAACCCCTCCTTCCTCAGAATTGAAACTCTCCTGAGTTTTAGCTATACTGATTTTTATCGCTTTATTCGTTTTGAAGAATTTTATATATGTAAATATAAGAATAATTATGATGGTAACTGTAATTACCAAGGTAACCATGTTGTACAAAATGTTATTTTTCTTGTGAAATTTCAATTCTTTGATCTCTTCGATATTCTCAACTTGTCTTAATATCAGTTCATCGAATGTTAATTTATTCACAGTCTCATTAAATTTAAAATTTGAGGGTAGTACAAAGTTTTGTTCGAATTTTTCTTCTTGATTATAAAAGATTCTCTGATTAATCTTGACACTGCAGTTATGAAAATTTAATAAATAATTTCCAACTAGGTTAACTATTCTTCCATCACAATTACTACTAAAACGTGCATTTACTTGGTTTTTTAACAATATTAATCCTTGTTTAATCTCTAGTATTTCTTCCTTATTGTTTTTCATGTTTGTGCAGGTATTATAGTAAATACAGAGCTCGGTTTCTTTTAAATTTTTTTTGATTTTATCCCCTTTGTATTGATAAGTTGTGTTCCGTATTTTAATAGCTTCTTGAGTGTCAAATATTAGTTCTTGATAATTTTTGTTTGTCAGTGGAGTTATTAATGATCTTTGTGCTGGAATGAGTTCCTTGGGAATTTTGATGACAAAAAGGATTTTATTTTCTTTGAACTCAGCTGCACCTAGTTTCATGTTTTGAAGCTTGTAGATATCTATATCATATTTGATTATTTCCTCGCTAGTCAAAATATTACTATTCATTATATTAAGTCTAGCCGATGCAACATTGTTTTGTATTCTTTCAACGTTATCTTCGACTATCTTAATTTTAAGTAAAATATCTAAGTAAATTAGCTGTTTATATATTCCTTCATTATTCGCTCTAATATCATCAAATTTTTCGAGAAATTTGCTTCTATCTGTTTCTATTGCTTGTTTGAGTTTCGTAAAAGTTTCGTTGAAATTGTTATTTATCTTAATGTTTTTGTTTAAATTTTCTATTGCCATATGATTGTTTTCGTCTAGTACTTTTAAATGATCTTGAATTTCTGTTCTATCGTTGTCGTCCATCGTTCCGTATAGCCATTTGAGTCCTGTACCTAAAAAATTAACAAGTCCTCTCTTATGTCTATGGGGTATAATTGTTAGTAGTTTTGTCCGAATAACTCCTAGCTCGTGTTGAAGGAGTTGCTTGTTTTCCATTAATTTGATGTTAGTTACGTCGGATTCTAAGGAGTCTATAATCGTGCTTATGTCCTGGGGGTCGATGATGTGCAAAATTGTATGGTAGTCTTCAATTATGAAAACGTCGTCTAGTTTGATTTCAACGAATCCTTCGTTAATTTCCAGCTTCTCTATCATCAGTGTCCCGTTCGTTGTCGGTAGAAGTGTTGTCGTTAAAAGTAGCAAGATCCAGATTACCTGAGAATTTTGTTTTTCTTTTAATATTTGTCGGATGGATATTCTCTAATTTTAATTTCCTATACCTAGGCTCGTTCTTATGTCTTAAGGCTTTATAATACTTAACATATCCCTCGTCTTCAGTCTGCTGATAGTCTTCCCTGTTTTCGTTCAACTTATTTATTCTAACAGTTTTTGTCTTTCTTAAAATTTCTTCAACTTTATTTTTATCCTCTTTACCTTGTTCAATGTCTATCGGTTTTGCTTTGGTTGTAGAATGTACCGATTTATTGTACCATTCTACAACCTTGAACACCCTTTCCTGAATTGTCAAATTAGACTTCTCCACTTCTAATGTACGAAGTTTGTCTCCGATTGTATTGTGGAAACTATTTATGTCGGCATTCCCAGTGTGACTGTTTGGTTTAGTAAAATGGGTGTCTACTTCCTCGTTTCTCAGAAAGTCTTTCACATTGATAGAATTAAACTCATTATCCATTATAAGTTGTTTAGGTTTGCCTTTAACAGAAAAATATAATCGAAGTTTTTCAACAATTGTTATACTGTTTCTGTCTTCTAGATGAAAGGCTACCGCATACTTCGAAAATCTATCTATGAATGTAATAAAGCTATGTTTTTTGTTTATGTATATGTCACAATGAATAATTTCATTCATGTCCTTCGGAGTTTCTGTAATATGGTATTTAGGTTTTAAAGGGTTGCGATCATACTTTGCTTGACTGCAGATTTCACAATTATTAATATATTTCTGTACTAGCTGTTTAAGATTTTTAAAATATATCAACTTCTTCAACCCAGAATAATTTTCATTTATCCCTGCATGACCCGTTTCGTTTTTGTGGTACTTAGATATCTGCTTGTAGGTCTCTTCTTCAGTTTTCATGTCTTTAGCATGATAAGTACATTTGTAAAAGCGTAATGTGGTTCCAAATAATTCTATTAATTTTTGTTGAACTTTGTTGTACTCGTGATCGGATAACTCTGAAAAGATTCCTATCTTGCCATTTTTTAAAAATCGTCGGAAGATATCGCTCATGAAGTTGCTTGCAATATCCTGAGTACTAATATAAATTTTACGTTTATTGTTGATAATATCAATTTCCTTCGTTTTATTATCTGAGAGAATAATCTGAGTAAAAAAACGGTTTACCACTGTATCTAATATAGGGAAATGGTCGTTTTGTTCTTCTTCCTGAGAATGTATGGTAGCATTCGTACTCATATTATCATCCTCGTTTAGTGCGTTACCTATAATAAGGATTTCTCCAGTATCTGCGTTGATCCTGCTCATAAAATCTGCGGCCTTGTTCTCCTTTCCCTTGATATAGTTCAATTCGAAATCATACTCTCCTAATTTTAGTAGCCATCGTTGTAGTCTAGGGTTTATATCTTTCCCTTTATGTTTCGCTTGGAGCCATTTGAGGGGTTGATGATCTGATAGCAAGTCAAAGGTTTTACCGTAGAGGTATGGCCGAAAATAGTTTACAGCCCATACAATGGCCAGAAGCTCCTTCTCAGTAGTTGAATATCTTTTTTCATGATCATTCAATGTCCTGCTTGCATAGCTGATAGGATGGTTGTCTTGAGTCAGAACTGCTCCGATTGCGAAATCACTAGCATCTGTGACTAATTTAAATTTCTTATGGAAGTCAGGATATTTTAGGACAGGGCAACTCATTAAAAGACTTTTTAATTTTTCGAAGGAATCTATGTACTGTGCATCTTTTTTGTTGATTTTTGTATCTTTTTTCAAAAATTTTGTCATCCCATATGCTACTTTTGCATAGTCCTTAATGAATTTTCTGTAGTAGCCTGTAATTCCTAAAAAAGATTTAATTTGTTTGGTCGTTTCCGGAAGTTTAAGTTTCTGAATACTTTCGATTTTACTCGTATTCGGCTTAATTCCTTCGGGTGTAAGAATATGTCCTAGATATTCAGTTGTCTTGGCAAGGAATTTGCATTTATCTACCTGTATCTTGAGATTGTGTTCCCTTAGCTTATTAAAAATCAATTGGATGCTACTTACATGTTCTTCAATTGTTGTACTGAAAATGAGAATATCGTCCAAATATACAACGCAAATACGGTTTATATATTCTCTTAGGACAGAGTTAATAAGCCTCTGAAAAGTGGCTGGGGCATTTTTAAGACCAAATGGCATCCTTACAAATTCATAATGCCCTAATGGAGTAGAAAATGCAGTTTTCTTTCGATCTTCCTCCTTGATTACAACTTGGTGGAAGCCTTTCGCAAGGTCCAAAGTTGTAAAGTATTGTGCTCTACCGAGTTTGTCAAGTATATTTTCGATGTTGGGAATTGGGAATTTATCGCTTACAGTTACTTCGTTCAGTTTCCTGTAGTCGATAACTACTCTCCATTTCTTTTTGCCAGAATTATCGATCTTTTTAGGCACAATCCACAGCGGTGAATTATATGGAGAACAGATTTCTTTTATAACCCCTTGCTCTAGCATTTCCCTAATCTGTCGATTAATTTCTTCCTCATGTACTTGAGGGTATCTGTAGATTTTTGCGTATACTGGTCTATCTGTTGTTGTCACTATCTCATGTTGAACTTCATGAGTATGACTAAGACGTTGTCCCTCCTCAAAGAAAAGATCTTTATTTTTTCCTATCAGTGAAGTTAGTACTTGCTTTTCCTCAGAATTCATTTCAGATCTCAAAAGTTTCTCAAGAACACTTTGATTTGGAGTTAGTCCCTCTAATGAATGAATTTCATCAAAAACAAAGGGGCATGAATTTAAAAATTTTATTTTAACGCTGTGTATTTCTAAGTACTCCTCTTCAAGATTAATTATAGCCTTCATAGGTTTTAAAAGGTTTTGTCCTATCAAAGCGTCAAATTCTTTATTTTGAAAAGTGGTCAATTTCCAACACATGAGGCTATCCTCACTAAATTCTTCAGGCAATTCTGTAATAATTTCTTGGTTCACAGTCGTTTGTCCACTTAATGTATTAAAGCGAATTTGCTTCTCAAGGGTCAACCGCTTGTATTGAGGGAGTTTGTCTTTGTCTAGTAAAGTTGTTGTGGAACCTGTATCAATGAGACATTTTATTTTATTGTTACCAACAGTAAGTTCGACTATCGGTAAATTCGCTTTGTGGCTGGTAATAGAAAATTTACTTCCTCAACTTGTTCTTCAGCATAATCAACTTCCATTGGCTCTTGATATCGTTTACTGTTCTGTGAAAGTTGTCCTGATCTGTTGTCGTTTGCCTGTTTATATCGTCCAGAATTCGTATTCTGTCTATATTGTCCTGATTTGGAGGAGGTAAATTGTCTGTTTTGTTCAGTGTGAGTATTGTTTTGAGAAGATGGCAATTTATCGCATTTGGTTGGTTCTAAATTATCTTGACTACGTTTATTAGTGAAAGAGTTTTGCTTTTTTGGAAATTGTTTAGCCCTGATTTTATTTCTTTCAATCATTCCTGTTTCCTCTAACAAGTAAAAAGCTTCCCTTAAGTTCTTTATATTTCTGCTATAAATGATACTCGCTAAATTTTCACTAATACCGTTCAAAAATGTTCGCAATATTATTGATTCATTTGCTTTTGGGGAGAACTCCACTGGTTTTTCGGAATCGTATTCATATTTAGTATTTAGCTTACCTAATATAGTCCTAAGATTAAAATAATAATCACTTACATTTGTACAATCTAAATTGATCGCCTCGTATATGTATATGATTCTCTTACGCCGAAATTTTTTACTAGTTCTGCCTTTATTTCTTCCCACGTTGGTCTAGAGCCTAATGTCCTAATTGCGTTGAGCGCTGGGCCTTGGATCTTATTCCTTATGTAACGATTGAAAACGAATTCCTGTAGAGCTGGATTCGAGTTGAACATAGGGAGGATCAGTTCCACTTCCCTCACGAAAGAAGATAAGTCATAGTCCTTAGTCCCTCGAAACTCTCGGATGTTTGCCGCTTCTTTAAGGAGATCGGTTGCCGAAATCGTATATTGGGGTCCTGCTGGAACATTTTGCGGGCCTTCTTGCTGGTTAGCCATTTCAATTTGTCGTTTTATAGCAAATTTCGTTATTTTAAAATTTTACAATAAAATTTGAACACTTTTCAATGTTTTACCATTTCACTATTGAGTTTTGAGAGGAAATATATTAGTATATCACTCTTAAATTTTAACAGCACAATAGTGTTTAACGTTAATCTATAGATTTTTATGTCACTTTTTATCAAACTTAAGTTGATATCACTGTGAGTTCCACTCTTCATCAAACGTTGATGTCACTCCCGAATTTGCTTTCTGCTAGTTTTTCCCTTAAATTCGTTTATACTTTCATCGATCTTTAGATTCGACACTCAAACCGACTGCGCCACTTTCGTAGATCCTTTTATACGAAGGGAAAAAAAACAACGATTTAATTAATTTCTGAAACCGTTTATTCTAAGAGCAAGATTGGAACTGCAGTTAACTTAATTGCTAGATACAAAGAAGACTTACTTGACCTAGTTAACAATAAATTGATGGATTGGTCAGCATTGCATTCTTACTGGAAAAATATGCAATCATAATCAACTATGAAGTTCGATTTGAAAGTAGAACGATAATGCAATGTTCGCGATATGTGCAAATTAGCAATTCTGGTAAATGGACTATTAAGAAATTCCACATGCTGACCAATTTACATTATGTTGATGAACTGTTACAAAATATTGCGATGATGACCAATTTACAATGTGTTAATGAACTGTTAAGCAATATTGTCATGATGACCGATTTACAATGTGTTAATGGACTGTTAAGCAATATTGTCATGATGACCAATTTACGTCAATACATTGTGGAAGTGGAGGAGCTGGTAGCTGTGACGTAACCCGCGCGATGTTGACTCGTCGGAGGTTGCGAACGAAGTGGCCGTCTCGTTGACATGAGTTGAGAAATTCATGGCATCCACTAACTGCTTGATGCGCTCCTTGCGGTGAGCATGTGGACGCCACAGCCCAAAACTGACGATAGATACAAGCCATATGGCAGCAGCGCTTACTACCACACACATGACCATTAGTAGGCCGACTTTGCTGGCTAACTTACATGGCGTTATATGAAGAATTGTGGAGGTGCCAACAAAAATTCGAGGTTTCGTACGGTTTAGAGACGGATTTCTACAGTGAAATCCAGATGATCCGCGGAGAACACAATAGCCCTCCTAGTGAAGTGAAAATTATTTCAGTTCATATACCCGTTTAGTTTTTATCGCCTTCCAAAGTGAATTTATAGGAGTTTGTTTACATCTCAACGCTGAGCTATCAGTCGAAGGTGCAAAACGTGTGCTTCATTTGCTCGTCTTGGAAAGTTTAGGAGCACAATGGGCTATACAAGGTGAATTTATAGCATGCACGGAATGCGTTCAGCACGTTTTTTATTCGGAAAATAGTATATATGACGAAATATAAGCATTTGCTAATGCCGCAGTTGGGTGACAGCTACCGGAAGCTTGTCCATAGTAGGCCGACAAATACATATGCAAATTGCTACCATATGGCTTGTATCTCTCGTCAGTTTTGCCACAGCCACATGCTCCGCACACTGACGACATCAGGTGGTGAGTAGTAGCAGATATCGTAAATGGTGTAGAGGTGAACGATATCTGCTGGGTATCGTTACGCAATATTATGCGCCAAGTTTGTGTCGTAATGCAAAAACAGCATACGCATTGGGGATGAAAGTAGTGGGTGCATTGCTGGTTTATCGAGTATTTCGCGGGCGAACTGATCGATTAATACACCGTGAGATTTCATATTTCCAGGTTTATTATTTCACCAATGTTAGAGCTTGTTTCATAGTGATAAGACAGTTACTCAGGAGCCCGATATCAGAGAAACACAAAGTATTGCCCTCCGACTACCAACTAAGCCATCCGAAAGGAGTCGCATGACATTTTGGCTTGGAAAGGGCACTTGGGTACAAGGATTTAAGGATCAAAGAGTCGAGGAGCCATTCTCGTTTCCAAACAGGTTTAAGAACGTTTACTAAATCCTAACACACCAGTTTCTCTGGAATAGGAAAATAGGTTTCTGCGGTATTCTTACTTACTTAGTTGTATCGAGGGGATTCAATCACAATACTCTCGACACCCTTGGCAGGTAGCTAAGCTAAAGAACATTGATTATCAAGGATGCCTTGTCATTTCAATCAAAAGCGTGGAGTGAATGCTCGAAGATTTTTACTAACAATTCCCCACCCAACAAATTTTAACTAACCACCCCCTGAGGAACAGCAGTACCTATCAGTCATGGGTCACTGAATTTTACTTACCAACACTAATCTCATAAGTGGACACGATCATTTAGCGATCGTGTCCACTGGTCAGAGTGCCGGCCGGCCAAACCGTTAAATTATTAAGCTTTTTATCTGTGGATACCCACAGTTTTCCCTGTGGTTCCCCGTTTTTTACAGGGGAGAGTGAAAAAAAATATTCTCGAAGGGGACGACGATTGAGTGGAAATGAAAACACAATTTTAATCTTAAAATAATTTACAATAATTTGCACAAAAATATTCCTAAATATTATAAAAATCATCATTTTGTATTTCAACTACAAAAAGAATGAATCAATTATGCGTTTGTAAGGTGTAGATATTACTTTGATCATTCGCATCCTTAGAATAGTTTTCCTCCTTTCTATTAAATAGAATTGATTGCAAATCGTTTTCAATACGCGGACGATTTCATTTTTTTACTGCGTCGTCCGTTCATATGACTGTCGTCTTCGTCAGAGCTTTCCGGTTCTGATTTGACGCGATCGATTTGATCGGTCGCGAACGAGACGTGAGCTTTTTCCAGTTGCCGTACTAAGTGAAAATTTCTCGATTAGATGAGGATTGAAACGATTTTTTTGATTTTCACCACTTACTTTGCGATTCGAGGGCGCTGTTTTGCTTTTTCAAATCATCAATGTCCTGTTGATGCGCTTGGTTTTTCCTTCGCATGAATTGTATGTATTCGGCGGCTTTTTTGAGTATTTGTGCTCTACTTGCCTGCAATGAGTGTATATAAATCTAGGGGTGAGTGACCTAAGCATGGAGGAACTAACTACTTTTTCGCCTTGTAAAGATGGTACCGCTTCGCGTAGGGATGTGAAACTGTCTTTGATGTGATCGCGTCGTTTGCGTTCTAAGGCGTTATGATGTGCCCGCTTTTCAGCCTGGAAATATTACGAAATCAAGTTTTATTGCATTAAAGTTTAGGAGGAACAGGCAGTTCTTGAGTTCAAGGCGCGATCTATAAGCCTCGAGACTGATGTAAGCTAAATTAAGAAGTTTTAATAATTTTTACATTTTATAAAAAAAAAATGAACCATTTTACGGCGATAACACCGTCTTAAAAATAATTATTCGTATGTCGGAAAATGACATGTTGATTCACGTCCGCCTATGCTTGGATATTCATCCAAAACCCCAAATAGGTACTCATATAGAAATTCTCAATTCATATGATTATCCTTAATTTTGCGTATCGACAATTTCTGCGAAAATGCTAACGGCCGAAGCACCCGCCGCGAACACGTGACACGTGAACGCCTAAAGTGTTGCGAGCCAGTGCACCAGCAACACAAAACAAACCGACCAACCATTTGCAATGAAACAAAACACTGTTCAACTCACCTGTGAATATGTGGGATTTGATGCGTGTCGTGGCGGTGGTCTGGAATCGGAATCATTCTCGTCCTGTAAGAATAGAAAACACAAAAGTAATCGCGGACGTCACTTGTGGGCAAAGTGCTAAAGTAGCAAATTTAATATTTTCACATACGTCGCTCTCGATGTCGATGTCCCTGTCATCTTCACTCATAGTAAAATTCTCGTTGTCAATCGTTCGCGTGCAACTGGGCACATTCACGTAAACTGCAGGTAGCACGAATGGTAGATTCAGACTCGATAAATTGAATGTCGTACGTTTTCCACGCACGGTCTCTAGTGCAATTGCATTAAAGTCAAAAATCGGGGGCACGATAGGTTCGTCGACGCTAGCGGAACTTCACAAACAGCAAATAAACATTACGCACACATCGCCAAACAAGTATCTCAAGAAATGTCAAAAACATCGAACTGCCGCCAAACACTGCCAAGTAGAACAAAATTTCTCTCGAAATTACCCACAACAAACACTTAACTAATTGATAGGAATGTAATTTGAAAATAAATTGTTAAATGTACTATCTTTAAAGGGTATTGCATGAAACATTCACTATAATGTTCATAAATATAATACAGCTTAATAATTCAAAATTGTCATCAATCTTTGAAATATAGGAAATTCTGCACCGGGTAATGCTCGCAATGCTTACCAACGTCCGTTGACAGTTGAATTTTTTTGTATTTATGTTCGTTGCGTGGAGGGTGACTGTTTAGTAAAATGTGAGAAATGTTCGTCCTGGCGCTATTATAACTCAACATAAAATGCTTATTAGTGATGTGTTAAATAGAGACGAACTGTCTGCGCTTATAATTGCCGAGTTGAAAGAGTTTGGTGTGAAATTTCGCAAGGAAAAGAAAAACAAATGTACTCAGGTAATCGGTGATTCAGAAGGATGTAGTTTCATTCGCGGGAAACTCATCTGACAAATGTGCACTATGAAATAACTTGGCACAACATGATGCATATCATATGGTTTCTATTTGTAGGAAAAATGCTGCAAGAAAATATTTCGTATGCCATTGGCGGCTTTAGAGTTGACTGATGTGGTCTTAGCAAGTGGTGGAATTGTTCAAATCCCAAAATTCGTTGCGGATGCGTGCCAGCGAATATTGGAGCAAGTGGAGACTGAAGGGCTATTTCGGAAAGCAGGATCGACCAATCGACAAAAAGAAATTAAGGTCAGTTGAAATCAGGTGCTTAAATGAGTGCAAGGTTGAAAACATGAGAGGACATGGGAGGATATTGGATTGCTGCTCCTTTCTGTTTTATAATTTAGCTTCATTGTGAAGTGTTCACTTAAAACCCTACTCTCTTAAAACATGATCAATTAATTTCTACTATTTATTTCAATGAGGAAGGGTGAGAGATGGAGAAAAAAAAAAGAATTACATGCCCTTTATCTGCTATGTCGCGATAACCCCGACATTGGTGATATTTTTGGTTTTAGTAATGTAATCACGGAAGCCACCGCATTTGCAAACATTGAATTTGGCAGAAGGATGATTGATCCGGGGTGGCATATTGAGGCCGGCAAGCGGTCGGTCTGCCCGTGCTGGGCCCCCTTTCATACAAGGACTTACACGAAACATGTAAGGAAGGGGAAGGTAGTCTATTTTGAGAAATGAAATAGAGAGAAAATCAATTATCCGTGTCCTATTTGTTAAATGATAAATAAAATTATCACAACTAAATTTACAATTTTTCTTGGTTCAAACGAAACTGCAAACGAACCATTGGGGAAAAAATAGCTGCGATCACGAAAAAAATCAATAATAAAAGGTTAGGCTCTTATATAATTAAAAATGCAATTCCTTAAATAATATAAATAATAAAATAAACAAATAATCCTGCGAGCGCTCGCTAATTGGAAAAGGCAGGACAGAGTCGCTGGAAATTAAATCATGAAAAAAAACGAACTGACTGCAAAGAAAAAAAAATTCCGGAAATAAATTAACTGCAGGCTACGACACAGGAAAAAAAAATGCTGCCAACTGCAATTGCGCGACACGCGATTTTTTTGGGAAAATTATCGCCGTATGATTAGCAATTAAAAGAAAGTTCTAACAAAATGTTGCCACTTCTAAAAATACTCACCCCACGATGTATTTCGAGTGTTCGAAATTTTCACGTTTAAAATTATGTCTAGTTAGGCCTGGTAATCAATTAGGGGAACGCCGGTCGACACGAGTACTCTTGGAGGCTAGCATTTTTTAGGGAGCTCTACTCCCACGGGCCCGAGGATATAAGGGGTGCCGTGAGGTTCCCCCTTGGATAACAGGTAACGACCCTGACTGAGTTTGGACTACGCTTTGAACAACAAACTGGAATTGATGCTTTGGGCTGGCGGAGATGATGCTTTGGATCAAGTTGCTTTGCACGGTCGGGCCGAGGTGACACTCGTGCGTGAAGGGCTCCAATTCAACTTCTATGTCCCGATAAAATCTTGGAGTACTTTCGAAGTTCGCACCATTGGGTTGGTGGTGTTGGTTCGGTTGAGACGGACTCCTGATTAGCGCTGGTCTGGCTCTGAGTACTTGTCCCCATAAAGGCTTGTGGCAACCCTCGTATGGTCTCCCAGCTCTGCAATGATAACCATGGGGCCAAAAAGGTGACTACACACACAAACGGGGGACCCAATACAACTGGAGTAACCAAAAAACCTAAAAAAAAAGAAAAAAAATATGCAAAATATGAACGCAAAAATAACAACAACGACGACGCAACCAGTGGCTGTAGCCACGATGTTTACAGCACATCGGGAGCGGTACTAACGATGATTAAAACGACCGTGAAGATGGATGAAAAACGGAGATTAACAGACAGTCTTGTCCAGACTGAGATCCCTGCAGCGTTCGGGCGCAGCAAAAAAATGATGCAAACACCAGAATGTCCTAAAAAGGAAGATCGGGAAACACTTCAGGACACACCCAGATGTACGAGCAGTGGGGGAAAATATAAAGAACATCGAGAATTCGATAGTTACTGCTGCGATCGCTATCGAAACGACCGAAGCAAGGGTCGTAAATCCTGAAATAATAACGAACCATCCTGAAGTCCACAAAGTGATCACGGCAGGAAAAGAAAGGAGTGACCAGACAAATAAAGCGCCGTTGTATGATTTCATTGCTACCGTCGAAAATGTGGCGGGAGTACTGTCTTGGAAACGGGAGCCCTGTTGCTCGCTCTGCAGGACGACCCTGTTGCTCGCTCAGCAACACCCATGGTGTTGCTGAGCGAGCAACACCATGATAAAAGTTCTGCATCATGGTATCCCGATGAAACTGGTTCTGCAGCCATCTGGGTTCGAAACAGTGATTTCTAGGCGGAGAGCTGTAGACGGAGGGATGGTTTCGTGCGGGTTCGACCACCTTTTTTAGTGTGTACCTAACGCCGAACGAATCGATATCATCTTTCCAAGCCAAACTTAATGCTTTGTAGGGCGCTGACTCGAACGCAGACGGCAACGTGCTCGTTGGGGGAGACTTCAACGTTAAAGCAATCGGGTGGGGCATGTCTCAAACAGATCCGCGGCAAAACCGAATCCTAGAAATGGCGACCAGGACTGCACTCGTATTAAACACCGAAAATACGCCGACTTTCCGCCGCATTGGCTGCGAAGGAACCATACCGGACGTGATATTCGCCTCGGAGTCCTTAGTACGGAGGATACACAATTGGAGAGTATTAGAGGACTACTCAGCCAGTGATCATCAGTGGATTCTACTTGATATCAGTGATGTTGTCTACCAAAGTCGGTGTTGTCGACCTTCTACAATTGGGTGGAACATCGGAAAGATAGACGTCGTGAGGTTTGTCGAGATGCTCATATTAGGGGAGCCGCTGCAGGGAGCTTCGGAGGGGACGGAAGAATTGGCAGCTCAATACGTGGTGAACTTAACTATGAGCATCATTACGACTGCTTGCTGCGCTTCTTTGCCCCGTCGAAAACCCCGGCACGGCAAACCCCCCAGTGTACTGGTGGTCAACTGAAATCGTTGAAAAGCGAAGGGAGTGTCACAAGCTTCGACGTGAGGCTCAACGAGCGCGGAACCGTGACGAGGCATGCAACCGGGTGGTAGTATATAAGTCGGCCTGGAAATGCCTTCGCAAATTGTTTAACAATAGCAAGGCTCGCTGCTGGCAAGACCTAGTGGACAATGTGAAGAAGGATCCGTGGGGCCTTGGCTATAAGCTAGTTATGCGGAAGCTTGGCGCCCTACGGAGACCGTGCATACATGATGCGGAAAAGATGGATGAGATAGTGCGGGCACTCTTCCCCGCCCATCCCGGCCGTATTGACGCTGTCCATGGTGAAACAGCAGTCGAGTGTCCACTCTTCATACAGCCGGAACTGGAGGAGGTCTTTTCATTGAAAGCGAGGAAGGCTCCAGGTCCAGATGGTGTTCCAGCTGCGGTGTTCTATCTTGTCTATCACCATTGTCCTGACTTGCTGCTAAGCACATTTAACGCGTTTCCCGGTACGATGGGAGGTGGCGAGGCTCGTGCTGATCAGCAAGGGGAAGGGAAATACCGAATCGCCGTCTGCATACCGCCCGGCTGGGAAAGTGCTAGAGAAACTCATCAAGGGAAGACTCACTGACGCGATTCGTACTGCTGGGGACCATCTCCTCGGCAGTACGGCTTTAGAGCAGACGTTCTACTAATGATGCGATTGCAGAGGTGGTGAGCGCGGTCCAAAAGGCAGAGGCATATAGTCGCACCAAGCGACGGATCGTCCTGTTGGTGACACTCGACGTCAGAAACGCCTTCAACTCCGCTAGATGGATGGATATTCTGGATACGCTGGAAAACCCTTTTCAAGTCCCAGAATATATAATGCGGCTTCTGAGGGACTACCTGAAGGACCGAAGCCTGCTTTACGACACGACACAGGGCCAACGAAAGATGGAAGTTACATAGGGGGTTGCCCAGAGATCAATACTTCGTCCAAACCTGTGGAACGTGTCTTAGGACGGGCTACTGAGACTGGAGATTCCAGATGAGTCGTGCTTGATCGGCTATGCGGATGATTTTGCGGCTCTGGTCGCTGCACGCACCGTTGAAAAAGCGCAGCTTAGGCTATCGCGTCGAGTGAGAGACTGGATGACAGCTCGCGGGTTCAGTTTAGCACTGGAGAAAACCGCAGTGGTTAGCTTGAAAAAAAAAGAGAATCCTTAGTATAAGGATGATCAGTATTGGAGACATACCCAGGAGTACCTAGGGCTACGGATCGACTCGAAGATGAGTTTCTCTGAGCAAATCAGGGCAACGGCTGAGAAGGCTATTTCGGGAGTATGGCTCTGAGTCGACTTATGGCCAACGTAGGGGGGACCCACCCCATCAAGAAGACGCCTATTGATGAGTGCTGTAGTGCCAGTGCTACTGTACGGAGAAGGAGTATGGGACGACGCTCACAGTAAGGAGGTATTCCGAAAACGCTTGGCACAGGTACAGAGAAGAGGAGCACTGAGGATTGCATCTTCGTGTCCGACAGTTTCTTGATACGGCGGTGAGAGTTATTGCAGACGTGATACCTGTTGCCCTACTTGTTAGAGAGCGCTGCGCTTTTTACCTGCGTCGAAAGGAGGACGCGAGGGAGATGGGTGTCCGCGAGGAGAGACAGCGCTCATTCAACGAGCAACAGTCTTGGGTGAATTGCACGAAGGGCAGGTGGACTGCGCGCTTCATCCCGGATATGAGACCGTAGCGTGGTGAGATTGACTTCTGTCTGACCCAGCTTTTGAGTGGGCATGGGGGTTTTCAGTCTTACCCGCTCAAGATTGGTAAGTCACGGTCCCCCGGTTTTGCCCAAAAGAGGAAGAGAATGCCTGCCACACATTTTCTGCGCGCACAAAATGGGACAGGCTGCGAAGGAACCTCTACAAAGAGACGGGAGAACTCACCCCGGATAGTATAGTCGCGGTGATGCTCGAATCGGTTGACAAATGGAACCAGGTGGCACATTATGTTCGGGCAATCCTAAAATATAAAAGGGATTCACAGCAGCCGGGGGGGTTGGCGCTCGAAGATCGCTTATCTGGCAATTCCTCTTCCCCTCTCCCCTCGCGCTAGAAGAGGGATCCGCCAGCTTGAAGGCGCCTCACGGCGTGAAAAAACGGGACCTGGCCCGAAGTAATGTGTCAAACGGTTCCAGATTGTGTTCTCGGGCTGATAGGGGAGGTGTTTAGTAGATAGTCCCACACTCTGTGCCCAAACGTATTAAAAAATAAAAGAGACTCACAGCAGCCGGGGGCTTCGGAGCTTACGGATCGCTTGTCTGGCAATTCCTCTTCCCCTCTCGCTAGAAGAGGGATCCCCCAGCTTGAAGGCGCCTCACGGCGTAACAAAACGAGACCTGCCCCGAAGTAATGTGTCAAACGATTTCAGGCTCGGTGTTTAGTGGGTAGTCCAGTCGCTTGCGAGCATGGGAGTCCCACACTCAGTGCGTAAATGACATTCACCTTCCAACCACAAAAAAAAGTCCGTTAGTCTGGAAGGCACTGCAATTTTTTCATATGCAAAGAACTTCAAAGAGAATATTTTATAAACTCCAACAGGTGGTGTAGTAGTTAGATTGCTTGCTGCGTAAGCCCAAGGTCTTGGTGCAAGTCCTGGTGGTGTTAACGAGTTTTGTTTCTATTGATTTTTAGACTGGCTATAAGCCCATTCAGTTATGATACGGACTGGTTTAAAATCAGATATGTTTCCACGTTTCTTGATTGTTTCCGCGCTTAAAAACACCAATTGTAATGATTTTCACTCGCTTTGTCCATGTGATTTCCCGAAGGAAAACCAAACCGACCTCTCATCAGTTAAAGACGTAAATATTTGAAGAGTGCCTCTTAAGGCTTACATGTTCGTATGCTCGCTGTCTATACCGAAGTAGCTGCTTGTCGGCCAGCTAGTTCCGAGAGAAATTTCGGTCGTGGGTCGACACGAGTAGATTTCGCTCGAATACAATCTTTCACCTACCAGTCCAAATGCCCGTTTAAAACGTGTTCCGAAATTTCCCGAAGAAAAATTTCGCCATTACCATAACGCTGCCTTTGCGAGGCTTCCAACCAAATCAAGAAAAACAACTTATAATTCACGTGTTCCCGGTCGACGTACCGACGTGATGCCAGACATATGCTACTCTAATCCTAATTGAAACATTCTACGCTAAGTATAACTACCAAACTACAAATTAAGGCACCGCGTAACCGAACCGAAAGTCGAACCAACTAGTCACGGATTACGACGAACCTCGTCCACTCGACGACATACTCACCTTGTGCTTCCGTTCCCCTGAAGTGTCGTAACTACTGGTCGAAAAGAGAATGGTTAACTCAGTAATTCATTTTTAATTTCATTCAATTATTATGCTCCAACAATAATTAATGGATCGATTAGACAAACTTATAATGCGTATCATATGTTGAATTCTTTAAACGTATTCTAATTTTGTTTGGATTATCTTTTAAGATTACTTAGTAACTATAGCGGTCTTCTTTGAGATTATGGGTTATTTAATAAACTATGATATTTATCTCTACCCAAAATAAATTTATACATTGCAAGATAATTTTCTGCAGTGTTTTAGTAATGAAGTCTATATCCGAGGAGTTTGCAACGATTGAATAACCTGAATAAATATTTATGCTCTTAAGATGACATTGATCATAAACGCTTTTATCAGGTTAATCAAACTCCGCGATAAACAGTCCCAAGCCCGTTTTTACAAAGGAGGAGGGCTCCTCGTGACTCCCACAACCATAAATCTGCGAATCCAAGTCCTAGACTCCCCCCAAGCCAAGGTGTTATGCGATCCATGCCGAGTGGCTTAATTGGTAGCCGGGGGCTGCCATAAACGGAGCCTCTCTGATATCGGGCTCCTCAGAGAGTAACTGTGTCGCACTGGTATCAAACAGGCTCTGACCGTGCCGGACCTATAAACTAGAAATTAAACATATCTTAAGGATGAAATGAATAAAAAAACCAATTCAATCTCAAGCGGGATGTAACCGCAGCTCAATGTGTAGAATGCGCCGAGACAAACTTCCTGGACGAAGATCTGCGCCCTTCATGCAGAAGGATACCTCCCAAGGAGAAAAACGTCTCTGCAAAGAGGACAACGGCTGGCATTAGCAAGAATACTCTTGCAAAAGCGGCCACGATGGCGAAAGTAAGCATCCCCGGACCAAGCAAAAAAGATCTACCATCACCACTACGAAGAATGCCTCAGGTCAGTGGAGAAACTAGCGTGCCCGGGTCGAAAAATAAGGGGGAAAAATGCCCCAACAGCAAAGCTGGATTGCCAAAGAAAAGCAAAATATATTCCATCTTTAGGGAAACCGGGAGGAAAGGATGACCCACGGAGGAAAAGACTCAGTGGGGCCAAAACAAAGTGGTACCTGAGGTAATTAGCTCAGAGAACTTTACCTGAAGAGGCTAGGAGAATGGCTGTAGAAAGACGCAAGGGATCTTCATAGCCTCTGTTCAACAGGGGAGTATGGGAAAATCCAAGCCCCACTATATCGAGCTGAAGAACGGAGAACAAACAACCAACCCGACACTACACGAGGAAACGAAGCAGGGCTCGATTACCCCTCAAGTTCAGCAGAAAAAGCGACCAAAGATGCGGGAAAACATCCAAGTTGGTAATACAACTGACATGGCCACACCCAGCACCAGCTATACATGTGCATTAAAAAGCAAAGCACAGTAGTGGTCGCAAAAGAACATCCACACCCCACTCTTGCAGCTGAGGAACTCATTCAGCCATCGAAGGCTTTAAGGTGGGAGACGCAATTTGGGGACGATCTCCACTTCGAAGGCATACACTTCAAGCCGGGGATGCTGCTCGTGGACTGTGGAAACGACAGCTCAGTGACGTGGCTGGACGAGGTTGTTCCAAAATTGAGTATGTGGGAGGGCATAAGTGCGAGTTCAGTAGGGACTGGCCAGATCCTGTGCGCGGTTATTAATGAAAAGTCAGCAAATTTCATCGTGAAGAGAGGCTCAAGCTTGCGTTTGGCAAGGTCCGTGTGCGAGGACTGGGAGAAGCAGAGAAATCCTCTCAAGCTGCAATACCACCACAGGAGCCAGCCTCGGAACCCAGCACAAAAGAACCTCATAAAACGGCTAAGTTCTCTGGACAGAAGCAGAAGGCAACAGGCCACTTTGACGGAGGAACCGAACTCAGGGAAGGCAAATCAGGCCACCCTGCCTGAAGGGCTGGAACTGAAGGAGGCAAATCCGGCCACATCGCCTGAAGTGAAATAAACCATGCAGCCTTAGGAGCTAGACCTTTCTGTCATGGAGATCAGCTCTGACAATGCGGAAGATAGTATCACTGATCAAGTGGCGAGAGAAGTGTCGGGGCTGGAACCCAAATGCGCAAATCTCCAACAATGAGCAGGAAATTTACCTGAATAGTCCAGAGGAATCTTCATCACGCCAGAGCCGTTCCGCGGACTTGGCTAGAACATTCACAAAAGAACAATTAGGGCTAGCACTGATCCAAGAACCCTGGGCCTACGGAGGTCAAATCCGAGGTTTGAACATTAGGGACTCCACACTGATTTCAAGTATGGGACAGAATCATCCCAGCGCAGGCATCATGATCAGGAAAAACACAAAATACATGTGTCTTTCAGATGTTATGTTGCGAGACCTAGTTGGTATAAAAACCTCTATTTCGATAGAGAGGAATGCTGGCGGATAGTTGTTGTATCAGCATACTTCCCCGGAGAAATAAAACAAACTCAAAATTACACTTTTGTACTGAGTATAATTCAACTTCTTTAAGAATATATGATGTCGAGACAAGCTGCCTTAGGTCAACTACGTCAACGCGTGGTTCAGTTATAGCTACTTTTCGAATACCGTTAATATCAAAACTCTAAACATCGCTCCACGAATTGATTCTTTTCCAGTCTTATATTGACGAACTTCAATAGCAGTTATGAATGAAATTCCTCTATCTGGAAACATCATCCCGTTTCCCTTCAGCCACTTATCTCTTTCGAACACCCCGTATCCAACATTTATTCGTAACATAAACAGTATCCCATTCATTCAGATATTGTATCAACTTCTCAATACCATCTGGCAGGTCCATGCCCTCGACTTTTCCTTTGATAATAGATATTATGTCTGTTAATTTATTGTCAATAACGACCTGCCGTGCATAATCCAGTATGTTCGTATTCACGGCGCTTTTCGTGCGACTTTGCCCGCCAAATTCGATTTTTCTTCATTCTTCGGAAAAAACCTTCCACGTGGGAATTTCACCATCGCAGTCGAGAGTAACATTCGACCGTCACAATGTTCTAACACATTTCACGTTGCCGAATGCCCGCCAAGGCCACACACTCAAGGGAAATACGTTGCAGACCACTTTCAACAATGCTTTTTCGATTGATTTCCCGAGATTTTCAAAATATTTCACGAATAGATCCTACAATATGCCCCCGAGCTTAACCACAATCGCAAATAACTGCGTGCAAGTCGCAATATTTTGCAATCCGACCAACTATGCCAGAAACCGATAAGTCTGCACAACTCGAATCGATTGATTTTGCTTTCCCTTGCGCCTGAAGCCAGGCAAGATTTGCGGTAGCCGCAGAGAGGTTTCCTGTACGCTTGAACAACCGTTTATCGACCGGGAATTAAGCCCAAAAAACAGCAGGCGGCACCACGCGATTTTAGCACACAAATTCGGTATCCGAAACTAAGTTGGAGTTAAGATTGTAAGAAGTGAATGCAGCCGCAGCCCAAGAAACTGCAATTTCGTCTTATCCGCGGTTCAACATGACCACGATACAGAATTCGACAACACGACACATCTTTTCACTCCTTCTTTCCCAAATACAAGATCCCGAACGATCTTCGTGATGGCTTGGATCTGAACACTCCCACATGAGCTGTTAAATTAGCAATGGATCAAACGAGTCCAACAACCTGTCGGTCGTCTAAAATCGTTTCTTATGCTGATGACATGAATAAATAAACTCAAACACTAGCAGAAATTAAATATGTAAATATTATTCGGAATTTAATTTTTCTTGCGTGAATTTTCATTTGATATGTACGCAAATGTATGCGGGGAGAATCACTCAATCACTGCTGCTGCTGCGAAATGACATTCATCGAGAATTTATTTAGATTTTATTTGTAAAACTGTAATTTGATATTAATTGATTATTTTATGGGGCATACTCAAATCACAATCACACAACCTATGACCGATTAATCAATCCAAAGCCACATATAAGTACGTTTTTCGACTTCGCATCCAGGCACAACCGAGCGTATTCATTAATTTTGATTGTAATGTTTGAACGAAAATGAAAACAAGGGCCCTTACAGAAATTAATTGCTTTCGATATCTACGAAATACAATCATTTTAAATAAATGTTATGCGAAATGTTTAAAGAACGAGCAGCGGAAAAAAATTCACACGAGTGCCGTTCACCAAACGCGAACACTTTCTCCTCGTCTTTTCTGTCCGTCGTCCACTTCTCGATATCTCAACGGTAAATTCAGACGAGCTTCTAGCTCAGCCAAGTAAGATTGCATTCAGCAATGCAATACATGGATAGGATGCATTATAGCAGTGTTCTCATGCCAGAATTTTCAATTGTTGATTTGAATTTTGAAATTAATAGAAGTTAATAATGAAAAAAATTTTAAATAATAATAAGAAGATAAATATCATAAATAATATAATTATAAAGAAAAGTGTCAATTTAATATAGGAAAAAAAATTATATAATATTTATATCTAATAAAAAAAAATTAAAAAAAATATTTTATGATTTATAACTATAAATTGAAATATTTAAATTTTTCAAATTAAAATTTAGGATAAGCGTTATGAAAGTTTTCGAGAAGTTTGCTTAGGCGACTGCTCGATTACTACAACCTATGATGAGAAATGATACAAATCGTTCATCAAATTAGGCAAGAATCAACTAAGGATCCTTACAGGGTACCTCACGGGGTACTGTAAACTTGGAGGACACCTTAAGAAAATGGTTAATAGGAAGAACAGCGAGTGCAGGTTTGCAGATGGAACACCAGAACATCTTTTGACGTGCTGCAGAGCTTTTTTCCGGAGAAGGGGAGACATTCTAGAAACTTACTGCCTAGCTGAGGAGCAATTTGAACACCAGGAGCCAATGAAGATCATCCACTTTCTGAGAGACGTTGGGCTGTTCGCGGAACTCTAGGCACTCCAATGAGAATAGGGGCGCAATAAATCTGTTAAAGGTAGAAGTGCAGGACCGCCATTTCACACAATCTATTAGGTTGTTCGCAAATTCACGTCATTTTTTTCTCATAGATGACATGAACTGCATATTTCATGCAGTAGTGATTGTGTGGCTTATATTATTATATACTATTTTAAAGATCAGACTTTCGACTATCTTCAGTCAAAAACTGAGCGTCATTACTAAACAATTTGGTTAAAAATAAACTTGAAAATGGACAATCAAAGAGAGCATTTGTAATAAACATAAGCAGTCGAGCAGCCCCGTGGTGATCAGTAGTGGTTGCTCCTGAAGAGATAAGGTGGTCACCCCGTCGAAACTGCTTAGTTTGTTGTTTTACCAGTGTAAAGTAAACTGCACCCGTCAAGTTTCCATCGTTTAGGCAGAGATGAGTGGTTCACTTCAGCCACTTTAACATCTTTAGGGTTGACATTCCCCTTGTAATGCAACGACCTTCTTCTGTGAAAGTAACGGTTGCTTTTTGTGTAATGTTTGCGTTTGTCTCAAGCCTCCGTGTCCGCTAACTTTAACGAGGCAAAAAAATATTGAATTACTGTAGAGTAGCTTAATTGACACCTAATAGAACTTTTCTAAAGACAATAAAAATTGATCGGTGCGTCTTGTAGAGTAGAGTACGCGTGATAAGTATTTTGTAGTGTAGCTTTGTGGCTCGACAAGAACCCGCCTCATATGATCCCGCAAATGCTAGTCGTCAAGCACGCGTACGCGGTCGTTAAGCGAAGCTAGTTAGCTGAGCTCGGTGTTATTTATAGCTCGCTGACACTTATGCCAGACCATCGGCACCCGTGTCCTACACGGGCATTAAAAAAAAAATCATTACACATTATCGGTATATTTTATTGTTTCACTTCCGAAAGGGTAAAAATGCGGTGCAAACTCGAAAGTATAGTAATTGTGTGAAGTTTATGGTGAGGACTGCCTTGCTAAACGCCAGTGTCAGCGTTGGTTTGCTCGCTTTCGTTCTGGAAATTTTAATGTGCGAAATGTACCACATACTGGTTGTCCAACCACTACTGATGACGACAATATATAGGCATTAATCGAAATTGACAACGCGAGAGAAGAGCAGAAACGCTCGACATATCACTTACAACAGCTTGGTTACGTAAACAAGCTGGATGTTTGGGTTCCTCACGAATTAAAGGAAATTCACCTCATCAAACGCATTAGCATATGCGACTCTTTGCTGAATTGTAACCAAAACGACCCATTTCTAAAAAGAATCATAACGGGTAAATAGACTGTTTACGATAATGTAGTCCGCAACCGATCCTGGACGACGCCAGATGAGCCCCCACAATCGACATTCAAAGCCAATATTCACCAAAAGCAGATCATGCTTTCTGTGTGGTGGGACTACAAGGGTATAGTCTACTTTGAGTTGCTTCCAAGAAACCAAACTATTGATTCGAACTATTGAAATTGAACGAAGAAATCAAGAAAAAACGCTCTGAACTGACTAATCGCAGAGGCGTGATGTTCCCTCATGATAACGCTAGACCCCACACCTCTTTGACAACCGGTCAACAATTAAGCTCAATTGGGAACAGATGCCACATCCACCCTATAGCCTTGACTTAGCATCATCAGACTATCATTTGTTTCGCTCCCTTCAAAACCATTTGAATGGTAAAACTTTCGATTCCGATCAGGCTGTTAAAAATGAGTTGGACCAGTTCTTCGCTTCTAAAAACCAAGGCTTCTTCGAACGTGGAAGTTTTCAACTCACCTAAAGATGACAAAAGGGCATCCAACAAAATGGTCAATATATCGTTGATTAATGTTTTTTGTTAATATAAATAAATTTACTTTGAAGAACATGAAAAAAACGACATTAATTATCAAACAATACAAAAAAAACTTCGCAATATACAATAAATAGCGGTTCACGGCTTTGCTACAAACTACGCGTTTAGCTGCTACGAAACAGTCTTCTCGGAACACTTGGCAAGTAGCTCAAATAATTCTAGTCCGACAGTAACAACTTTCTTTCTATCCAACTAGTCTAATCACTACAAATCAGCGCAACTATCTAAGATATTTCATGATGCATATGAGTTTCCAAAGACAAGACTTTTAAAAAATTTCCGCGCTACACTAAAAAAGCCTACGACCAAAGTTGCACCCTCTATGTCTAAAAAGCCGTCCCCAACTTCCCCATTTACCGTATTTCACCTTCCCAACATTCATCAACAACTCTTACCGCCAGCACTACTTTTTCAGTTGCAACTTGTTTTCGATGGATGTTTTCATGCCTTGCCGTTTGCGGCTTGCGCCTAACCTACGCTGTAATGTTGTATATGTTAAATATTGTATATTGTATGGATATTAAATAAAAGACCTTGATGATGACTTTTCAAAACAGGTCTTAAAATAGCAATCGTTACATGGGGGAATTTAAGGTTGAGAAGAAATTACGAAAAATTGGTGCCCCCATCTGGCAACTTGACATCTTTGGCAGAAAAATCTGCAAAAATCATGGGATTAGGTCTTTATGAGTTCAAGGGCCACAAAACATCAGATACCAAAATTCGATCAACTTTGTCAATAATAGTACCCTCATTTAATGAAGTTTATGTTTTCATATATAAAATCGAAAGTTGGCCCTCGTATCTACAGGTAGGCTCCTTTATATCAAATGCATATTTCTTTACAATTTCATAACAATTCAGTCATAAACAGCTAAGTTATAGCTGATTGAAAATTTATCAATTACAACACAACGACACGTAAAACCTTGTAGATACATGTTTGCAAAGAACGCAGACACCATACATATATAGGAATTTTGGTGAAAATTTTAGAAATGCTTTGTAATATTGATATGTTATCATGACTACTCAAACAATGAGTTCAACACGCTGAAAATATGAGTAAAATGTCGGCACCTTTAAATACAATACAAAGTAACTATTGTATATATGTATTAGTTTTTTTGAGTTCATTTTATGGAGCAAATGTAAGAGTCGAGTTTTGATATTCAGAAAACGTTTGAGTTACTATTTATTTTAAAAACCCTCCTGGCAGAAGCACTGTCCTACTTCTTCGACTTGCTTATGTTTGGAATTGATTTTATATTCAAAAAATCACAATAAGTCAACATACTAACTTGTGCCATTAAAATTCTATTAAACTATTTAAAATGCATATGTTAAAAATTATCATGTCTGATAAACTCAACATTTCATTACTTTATTTGCAGGTCGGTTTGGAAGCGGGACTGCCGCTAGGAAGGACTCATCATGTTATTGATGTAGCGAATGTACTTAAATCTTTTTTCCGCGAACTGCCAGAACCGTTGATACCATCCAGTATCCAGGAGCCACTGTTGCGATGCTTGTTGACAGGCGAAAAAGGAGTTAAACCATTACTCATGACTTGTTTGCTATTACCAACGCTCAGCGTGAATACGCTTGCGTTTTTTATGCAATTTCTACACACGGTTTCATTATGTTCACACAGAAACAAAATGACCATAGAAAACCTGGCAATATTGTTCACTCCTGGTCTTATGCCTTTGGCTGATATAAGTGGCATTCGATTCGCCAATCATGTGAAAGTTGTAAAGCTACTAATTGAGCAATCGGAGTTAATTGGAATCCTCCCTGAGAGCATAGCGGAAAAATTAATTCATTCTACAGCGAAGACACCTTCGGAAGGCGATAAAAAGAAGAAAAAGAGACGAAGCGGTTCGCTAACTCGTAATGTGTTGTAATTAGAAATATTAACGACTTATCTATGTTTGGCTTCTTTTTATCCTCAGGTATGTTTAATGGTTTGCGTAAAATTGTTGGTGTGATAGGATCCGCAGAAAGCTTGGACAGTACACCAGAAAATGAGCCAGCCACACCGTGTATCAGTAAATCTGCCAAAAAGAGGAAAATGGCCGATGTAACAGCGTTCAGTACAAAAAAGAAGTAAGTTTCTTTCAATTGATATGAAGTGAAGCCTCAAAATTTTCACTTGTGTAATTTTATTTCAACACAGGAAAGAACTGCTGGCCCTATTTCCAGATAATGGGGGTATACTCCCTAACACTCCATATTCAGAAAAGTAAGTATTTCTCGTTTTTTGATTATTTAAATTGATGTTTTCTCGATCTATAGCCATTACCAGTAATTATTTTAATCATATGCATTTATAAATATTTTTATTGACGAAATAATAATCATGATTAAATTTGATTTCTTTCCAGGGAGTCGAAAAAGACACGTCTTAGCTTGGGAGGACGTAAAAACTCGAAAAATACTTCAGCCTCCTCTGGAAACGGAACGGTGGAACGACGATGGAGTATGGTTGGCCCGAGCTGGAGCCGCAAAAAGCAAAGTCAAACAGACTTGACGAGGAAAGAAAACTCCAACCCATCGCTTTCCCCGGTTGTCTCGATGCCATGTATAACAAGCACTCATCACCAGAGTGAAGTATCATCCGAGGAGGTGACGGCCCAAGAAAGTGACATTGCAAGCACGATCGAACCCTCTGCCATATCGAGCGACTACGACTACGTTCGTATTCCAAAATGTGAATATGAAGCTATCAAGGAACGTGTTAGCGCAATTGAAACTCGAATTTCACAAGAGTTTGGCACCGTGCGGGAATGCATACTGCAATCATCATCTTCAGACCTAGAGAATAGTTTAAGTGGACCTGAGAAAGTTCTGAATAAGTTTGAGAAGACTATGGAAGAAGCTGGTAATGTATCTTCTCCTCGTACTGATCTCTTAGCGAAGCGGCTGTCTCGTGAACTCAAAATTCGAAGAAGTGAGGAACATAAAGTGATTCGCTCCCCTTCTGCTCGTAAAATTGGAACTATGCGGCGAAGGTCACGTGAAAGTGTGAAATTAGCACGAAATAAAACTTGGCACATAAGCAATCGTAAACTTTCCGACGTTCAGCCGAACGTGGAAGTTGTAGGTGGTGCCATGCCTTTTTATCCTAAGAGTAATCTGAAGAGGGGAAGGCCTAATACAGTTTTTACAGGCCTGCATCAACCAAGCTCAGTGAGCAGATTAGAAATCGACGAGAGCGCTAAGGAGAACTGTTTGCAGTTTGAAGATAAATGGACTTCGGCGGAAATATTTTTCCAGAACTCTGATGTGGCAATCAGGAGAAGTATTGACGCTGAAAATGGGAAACTTCCACAGCTAGAGGATGTGGAAATGGAACAAGAGACGCTAACTCCAGCCAAGAAGCCAAAATCCAACTGTGAGACTCCAGTGAACCAAACACCTCATTACGTCACAACAATAAACATCGATGAAGTGAAAACCCCAATGCTGCCACCCAAATCGGCAGTTAAAAAGGCAAGCGTTTGCAAATCCCAAGCAAAAGCTGTCAGCAAAAATGTGCCACCTCCACCAGAAGAAGGTCCTCAAGGCAGAGCATCAATTGCTCGTCTACGCAGTCAGAATGCTGGAATGGTTTTGGCCAAAGCAAAACTCTTCAATGAATTGGGATCAGAATCGGATAAAGGAAAGTATCCACCACGCCATACTGAAAATCGCCGCAAAAGTTCAGTTTTCATGAACAAAGTGAACACCCACGCAGAGACTAACAATTGTTACGTAGTTCCTTATAAAACCCTTCTCACACAAATGCCAAAGGATAAAATGTCTGATTTAAGTGTCAAAACTCCACGACGGAAGGCCAGTGGGAAAAGTCCAGGACATGTACAAAAGAGGCAAACGCAGAAGCTAACTCTCGCACGACAAGCGATACAAAATCGAACTACAATGGAAAATATTGTAACCGAAATCGAAAACGTATCAAACCCAAACGAATCGTCGAATATTAGAAATGGTTCGACAATACGACGCTCAAATTCAGGAAAAAGGTCGAGTCAAAACGAAAACCTGTATCAAAATACTCCGCGAATAAAAAAATCATTGCATGCGAATTCTCCACGACGTTTTGTAAAAACTCCACGGGGACACTCGACACTAAGCAGCGGTCGGCGAACTCCTTTGAAGGCAACACCTCTAAGATGTTCGCCAAGATTAAAGTTGCAGGCTGAGAATAAGCATATGTCCTAATGTTGCTTATAATTTTCTTTTTAATATATTCGTGTTTATGTTAACATAGTTTTCAGATAATTCAGAGTATCATCTAGTGTCATATTTTTTGTATTTTTTTTATAATGACAGAGTGTATGTATATTTTTAGAAGTATATATTGTTAAGCATGATACAAAAATAAAATCAAATGTTATTCATCGAATATTTAATTTCAACATTTATCCGAAAACACCTGGTTTTTCGACAAATAATCATTGTTCTGAAAGAATAAAAGGTCTAAGAGACTTCAACTAAATGTTGGTTGAGAAAACAGGCCTTTTTAAAAACAAAATTATTTTTATAGTTTTGTTATTTTTTGCAGCTTGTAACTTCGACGTAAAATTTTTTCACTGATCTCTTTCGAGATTAACAAAAAGAAACCACAATATTAAAAGATTTTTTCTATTTAATTTTGAATTTGTTAAAGTTACTAATTTTTTTAAGCTACGTAGTTGGCCGGATGAAATTCCAGTCGATCTGGGTAAAGTTAAAGGCACTGGCTAGCGAACTCGACATTTTGCCCCGACTACAGTGGGCAAGGCCGTAGCCAGTAGGGGAGGTTAGGTTGCCAGAACCCCTCCGAAATTTTTACTCAAATTAGTTATAAAGTAACTCAGTGTGGTGTTATTTATTTTACAATATGTAAAAATTAATATGTGATGCTCCATATGGTGCATCAATTCTAGATTCGCCTATTCTACAATTGAATACAAAGGGCAAATTATAAAAAGATTTAAAAAATCCATTGATAAGGAAAGCGTAATGTAAACAATTCTTCTCGTTCTGTTTTCACCCGTTCACATCTGGGTGGACTGAAAAGTTTTCTATCCTAAGTCATTTCCACAGATTTGCTAGAAGCCTGCTTGAAGCCGACTCATCTATTCGATTCTCACCAACGGATGGCAGAGTGAGGAAGAAAGATGCAAACGAAAAAAAGTAATATTGCATCATTTGTGATTTAACTTTTGGTATTCGCGGTATTCAATCAGATTCTGGAATTAAAGGGCTATAAAATTATGTTTGTGTAAGAATGTAAAACATTTAATAATTCAGTGTAATCCGCTTACAGTAGAATTCTGTACATTGCGGATTAAGTTTACCAACCATACTAAGGATTGTGAAATGCAAATATTCAGAAAATTGCAAACTGGCTCCGCAACATGCTTAAGAGTAAAAATAATCAGAATTGAGAGCTGTACTCCATATGACTTATTCAAAATGATGAATGCAAATTGATGTGGCGAGACCATGTGAAACTTATTTCACGTTTTAATGCGTTTTTTGAAGTTGCTTATTTCTTTCAAACTTTTTCACATGCATACAGTGTGACATGTTTTCGCCTGCCAAGAATCTAGTTAAACAATTGAGTAAAGCTAATTTATTTTAAATTTTCACGGAACATTATTCTAAATTCAATCAAATCTTCTTTGAGTATTTGGTTACGATAGTAAAATCGTTTCATTTAGAATTATTCAAAAAGTACGTGAATTTGATAATTACGGTATCACCATTCTTTATAAACTCACGGGCGTGCATATACACCCAAGTAACTTCGATAAAATGTCAGTAAAACTAGCAACGGAAGTCTTAAACAATTCTGTATCTGCAGCAATTTCAGGCGCTGTTGAATCGGGATGTTTCAAACGTAATGACGATGAAGAGAGACGTGCTACTTACGGCCGAATTTTTGTTCAAGGTGAATAAAATCTTCGATAATTTAAATAGCGTGTTAAAATTTTCGAAAAATCCTAATAGATGTTCAATATCTAAGGAGGCTCCACATGTGCTAGAGAACTTGAAAGAAAGCAAGATTTGGATATCACAGTGGATATCTTCCGGAAAATTTAACCGGCCTTACTGCTTCGATGTTTTGATTCGTAATATTAACGGTATTGTCATGCAATGGAATGATGTATTGAGTAGCCAGCAATGTTTGATTACATCCCATTAATCAAGACCCGATCGAAAATATGATTTGAATACGGCGGACTTTTAAAGCGTCATATAAAAGAAATCCTTCCGCTTATAGATTGTACCGGAATCAGAAACAAATTATGTTTGAAAATGTTTCTCTTTCTGACTTTACTAATTATTCTGACTGTCAGTCACAAAATTTGCTGGATTTTTTCCCAACCTCTGAAACTTTTGTTGATGATGGATCCACTTTCAACGCACTCTCAACTGAAATTATTATTGATGATGAAGAAAACATTGTTGCCCACTTTATTGAAGATGCTTCTGATGACTTAGAAAACTTATCAGATGCCACTTTCAAATTAAAAGAAAGTTCAAAACTGTATTTTTACGGCTTCTTAGCAAGTAAGCTACAAAAAAGATAAAATGTGGAACTTGTAGTACGTTTATGATTAATGAAATGCCACCCAATGACAGCAGATACATGATCACAAAATTTAATAAGTTCGTGGGCAGTACTCATAGTTTATTTGAAGGATTGACGATAGTTACTTCATCTTTTGAACTATTCCTTGATTTCGTACGGGAAGAATTTGAAAAGAAATTCAGCCAAAGCATGTGCGAGTATAACTTACTGTGCAAACTCTGCAGGGAAATCTTACCTATGGTTGATTGGTAATGGTAGTGTGATCATAAGTATATAGGCTTGAAGTTTATTTTACAATAATTCATTCGCCTGCATGTCCACCATATGAACCAAATTCTGCATAAGAGTGAGAAAAGCCATAGGGTAAACTTTTTGAGGGGACTTGGATAGATGTTAGTTCATGAGTTATTTCGTCCAACGATTATCGTATTATCCAGAGCCCTGCCGTCAATGGAATGGTAAGCAATCGGCAGAGAGATATGCAAGGTAAAAGGACTAAATCTTTGAGGAACGGAACAAATGGAGAGGCTATGCTCATATAAGCTCGATAGAAAATGATACGACCACCTTCTGAGCATGATTGTCATTTCATTTCCAATAATTTCCACAACTCCTCTCGAAAGGCCAGATTGTCAATTTGACGACTAAACATGGACGCGAAATTTATCTGGCGCGTGAGATACGATTCGGAATTTAGTCGTTTTTTCGGTTCGAGAACGTATCCGGAGGTACATATTGACTGTAGTGAAAGTAATATCACACCTGGTGTAATAGTAGTGTAGTGACATTGTAAATCGGAGCGAGGAACTCAATTAAAAGTGTAATGTGCGTTATTGCTAGAAAACGATGGGTTATCGATACGACAGTGTTTTCTACCCTAAGTGGCCATAATGCTTTATTTGTATTCAATACTATTTTCTTGTTCTGTGAAGTGTTATTTGCAAAAAACCATATTTACGAGTGCATAAGCGTTTGTTTACTTTCTTGCGACAACCCAATGGGTTCCCCTTAACTAGCTTTAGAATCACGGTCGCAGGGGTAGGTGCAAAAAGACACGTAGTTAGGCAGGCGGTCGCAGGGGTAGTTGCGACAACGTGTACACATGGATGTCCTATCCGGTTTTATCTTGTTCCTCAAAGGACTAAATCATCAACACAGTGAAATTGAATGGATATGAACACATAACTATAAAAAATATGATAAACAAGAAGAAGAAACAAATAAGGAGAAATAGCATGACAACACTATTTCAAACTAATAAATTGGTGGACTCTGTATGCAAGCGTAGAGTGGCCATACCATATTCGTCAATGTGTGGACGATTGGCGGGTGTATATAAACATCAGCTCGAACCGATAGGCAGCAGCAGGAATAGGCAGCTTAAAGCACTGTTGGGCAGCGAAAAAGATCGGAAACTCAAGGATGAAAAAAGCAGAATATACAAAATTATGTGTCCGGTTTGTGAAAAAGTATATGTGGATCAAACTAAACGATTAGTACGAATAAGGTTTGAAGAACATATTAAAGAAACCGCCAGTATAAAGAACAAAAAGAAAAATAGTGCGAAATCATCAGTTGCTGAGCATATCGTACGCGAAGGACATGCGATAATCATGGAAAACCTCAGGGTCATAAAAGAGGGATTACGGAGCAATAAACTTGATATACGTGAAAGTATTGAAATTAGAAAAGAACCTGCGAACTGGAGATTGAATGGAGATGTCGGGAATAGTGATTCAAAATTAATAGATTTATTGTTTGTAAAGTGATTAGGATTAAGTTTATGATTATTGTAGAAAAAAGTAAGTTGTATAAATACTAAATCAATAGGGAAAATTATTTAGTGTACTGAAGAAGACCAGAGGTTCCGTGTCGAAATACGTATTTACTGTAAAAATAAATAAGTATAGCCGTAAAGAAAGCAACGTTGTTTTTATTTTAAAATTACTAGTTAAGTTAGACTATAAAGCTTCCGGTGGATCCGAAAATTTTAAGTTATGATACCTTTATTCGTTGATATTTTTTCCATTTAAATATTTTATATTGATTACTCTCTTGATTTGGTTATCATTGCACACTTCGCCTAATTTTTCCGCCTTAATTCGTTTCGTTCATGGTAGATCTGCACTAGTGTTTTCTAAGTTTCCCCATTGATCAGGGTCTTTGTATAGCTGTTTATTATTTGTTCTTTCTTCCCATAATGCCTACTCGTTGCACCTTCTGCAGTCTTTTCATATGGCAACAGTAAGGTCTGTTAAATATTCTACATCACATATGGTTACATGTTAACCCCCATCGATTAAATCCCTTTTTCTTATGCGCTGCAACTAACCACCTCAGATCCAGATTCAAAAGGCAGTAAAGTAATCGGTGTTGTTTCAAAGCCATAGCATTCCAAGGATGTAATTTGAACTTGTTGCTTTGTTTTCTATGATAGCAGTTTTAAACTCAATTTCTACTAATGTGTATTTTTAGGGTTTTGTAAAATAATTTTACAAAACCCTACTAGTTTCGCGACCAGTCTGTCCGTCTGTCCGTCCGTCCGTGTGTCACAGCAGTTTTTCTCGGAAACTAGTTAAGCTAGAAACATCAAATTTTGTGTGTAGGTGTAAAGTGGGGATCTCTTCAAAGTTCAACTACAAAAAAATTTTATAAGGTATTTAAGGGGGGTCTCCCCATATAGGAGGGTGACCCCCCGAAAAAAAAATTTCATTGAAGGTAGCCGATATGGGTATCAAATGAAAAGCCTTGATGAGAACTTTTCAATACTGGTCTTAGTTTGGCAAAATTTGCTTCATGGGGCGCACAGGAAGGGGGAAATACACGAAAAATTTGTGTCCCCTACCCCCCCCCCCCCCCTCGCGATTAGACACCTGTGATCCGAAAAATCTGAAAAAAATCAGGGATGTAGGCCTTAGTGCGTACAACAACAACAAATACGTGAGATGTCGCAATTCGCTCAACTTTGTTAGTAATAGTATGATTTATCGATTTTATGTTTTCTTGAATAAAATCTTAACGGTACCCTTAAATTCAATGAAATTCAGTACGTAGATGTCTATTTATAAGATTGATCTATCCTGAAAGTTTCATAAAGATTTAATCATATTTAGCGAAGTTATAGCGGTTTGAATTTTCCTGTATTACTATGGAACAATATGCGCTGCATGTATTACTATGGCAACATATGGCTTTGGAACAACATGCGCTTTTTACCGACTCAGACACTACAGTTTTGCTAGGATTTGCATGAAAATTTCAGGAATGATACGTGTCATGTAAATCTTTGAGAATCGGTTCAGCTAGTAGTATCAGTAATCGTAAAACAAGATAGTGGCTGTTTTAAATGCGAAGATTGAATAATTTGGAGTTATTTTTTCCCAACTTCAACGTTTAAGGTGCATGCTTTGAACACTTGATTCAATTTAATGAATGACTGAAGATGAGTACTTACAATTAATGCTCATAAGTGAAATAAGTCAAGGAGGTGGGAGAGAGCTCCTAGCAAAAGGTTTTTGTAACCATTCTAGGATTCGAAAAAATTGGCCATGAATCGATGATTTCAGCACAGGAGAGTGGCCCCTGAAAAAAAAATTCATCAAACGTAGCCGGTATGAGTATGAAATGAAAGTTTTCATGGGAGCTTTTCAAAACAGTTGTTAAACTGTCAGTTTTTGCTTTAGTGGGGGCACAGGGGGGAAATACATGAAAAATGTGTTTCCTCCGTCACGGATGGACATCTGAAATAATTATCAAGGGAGATATTTATGAGTGTAACAATACCAAAAACCTCAAAAGTCGAAATTCATTGAACTTTGTTAAAAATAGTATGATCTTCGCACTTCATATTTTCTCCAATAAAATCGTCTTTGACATGTTTCTTGATTTGATTCGATCTGGTGACTGCATTTTGTAAATTGAATACAAAACCCTTCTGACATGAGCGTAGGTCTGTTTACCCAACTTGTTTTTATTAGTTAAGAGCAGATTATTTCTACTAATGTGTATTTTTTTTTATTTATCAAGCGCAGATTCTTTCTATTGGGGTTAATTTTTTGATTGGCATCCTTATAGCTGTTGTCACGTAACTGTGTAGCCCAGCGCGCTTCGCGTGATAGTTGAGTTTCAGCTCCACAAATTATTAATTATGTGCGGTACTTATACCCATTACTTTGGTCTCATTCCGCTACAACTTAGCAATCCTTTCATAATTTTTGCTTTTATTAGAAGGTAGTTTTATCTGCATCTTCGAGTATGTAATATTATTTGCCTTATTAAATTCAAAACTTCTTATTATGATCAGCCCATTGGAGGAATTGAGAATTATTTCTTAAATTATTTCACACAAAAAAGTTGTACACTTTCATTCATAAAATGAACACGTCCCAAATTAATGGATGGACTCACAAATCGAAAACATTTACATTTATTTACAATTTTCTATAATCGCGAAGAATGAAATAATCTTACGACTAACCTTCACACAAAACGTATCGCGGGCATGCCGTCACGTAGCGAACATATATCCATCCTATGTAATTGATTCGCTTGAATTTGCCAATATGTTGATATGTGTACATTACATATCTCAAAATTATAACAGCAGCTTTCAAAGTTTCTGTAGTTGGATTGCAATGGATGCGCCACCAGAAGCATGGGTTTGTGGTGACGAACATTTTAGGCATTGTTGGGAGAACGACGCCAACCCCACACATCGAAACACCTTGTGTGGCAGCTAGACCGTCAACGTACAATTCGGCGCAGCACACACACGAGCACTTTTCAGACAATGACAAGACGTCCCGACGGCCGTTTCTAGGTTAAACTCCCATTCAGGAAGGATCCTGAGACGTAAGGTGATTCCCAAGCAGTGGCCACTCACAGATTCACTGCCTTAGAGCGTCAACTTGAGAGGAACCCTGATCTAAGACTTCCATACGAGGACTTCATGGAGGGGTATATTCGGCTTGGGCATATGGAGAAGGTGACGTCGCAGCAGTGAGAGGAATTACGATACCTCCTTCCACATCATTGTGTCCTGAAGCCCGACAGCAGTACACCCAAGCTGCAGGTGGCTTTCAATGCGTCCAGAAAGACGACCACAAACGTTTCACTGAATGATGTCCTTCATACAGAGCTTACTGTCCAGGATGACCCTATTTCGATTCTCCTGCGTTTCAGAATGCCTTGTTTCGTATTCACCGCCGGCATCGAAAATATGTATCGGCAGATAATGCTCCATCCTGAAGACCGACGGCACCATGGCTTAATTTGGAGAAATAGTTCAACGCAACCAGTGCGATACTATCAGTTGAAAACAGTAACCTACGAAACAACGTGTGCCCCGTACCTAGCTACAAAATGTCTGCAGATTCTAGCACAGGAGAACCGGCAGAAGAGTCTCTTTGGGCAGCAGCATGTTGGAGAAGGATTGCTATATCGATGACTTCGCAAACAGGTGGAGCTATGTATCATACTCTCGAGCATAGGTATGCATTTGCGCAAATAGTGTGCCAACCATCCTCTCTTGTTGAAGCAGATTAAACCTTTCAGGTATTCTGGACCGACGCCGAGATCGTCTTGGCGTGGATCAATTCTACTGCATCGTACCATACTTTTGTAGCAAACAGGTTCTCGGCCATACAAACCCTCTCAACGCCGGACCGATTGCAACACGTAACGTCTGAGGACACCTCAGCTGACATTCTGCCACGTGGGATGGTGCCAGCTGAATTGAGCCGCTGTAGTATTTGGTTGCAAAGGCCACCATTTTTATCCAGGGCAGAATCAGTTTGGCCTTCCAAGTATTGGAATGGGGGCCCTTGCGACTTGGATACGATCGCTATGGTAGCGGTAGAGGCTCCTGAAACACACTTTATCAGCAGATCTAACACGGTAGCTCCTTCAAGAGGCTGCAGCGCATAGTGGCCTACATGATGCGGTTTATCTGTGGTCTGAAGCCGGCAGTCAAGCTATCTTAACTGACAAATCAAGCGCCCACGAGTGATGAATTATCCACAGACCTGTAGGTCATTGTGAAGTATGTACAATCACTAACTTTTAACTGCGAACTTTTCAACATCAGGTCGTGGAGGCAAGTCTCCAAGCACAGTCCGTTGGTGGGACTGTGTCGTTGGGAGGCTGGGGCTGCCAAAATCACGTTCAACGCCAAACATCCCATTGTACTACCGTTCAAACATCCATTCAACAGACTGCTGATGATGGACATCCATCGCGACCACTGCCAACTAGGTGCGCAGTCACTGCTCGCTACCACTTGACAGCGTTCCTGGCCAATTCAACGAAAGCAACTCGTGAGATCGATCGTTCAACGGTGCATGTGGTGCACCCGAGTAAAGCCTAAGCTGTTTTCACAAGTCATGGCAAACTTGCCGAGTGCACCTATTCAGCCGGCCCGTCCTTTCATCAACTCCGGCGTTGATTCCTGTGGGCCTATGATGAATAATTACCGAGGTAGAGGGACCCGACCACAAAAGGGTACCTAGCCATATTTTGCTGTTTCGCTACTAAGGCCGTCCATCTGGAGCTAGTCAGCGATCTAAGCACAGAGGCATTCCTCTGTGCTCTCAAACGTTTCATTGGACGACGAGGACACTGCCGAAACCTATTTTGCGACAACGCCACCAACTTTGTGGGAGCTCACAACCAGCTATCAGAATTGTCGTCCTCATTATATTCCAAAGAAGCGCGTCAAGAAGTAATAACAGCGTGCTCCAGCCGGGGAATCGATTTCCATTTCATCCCTCCTCGCGTGCCTTATTTTGGCGGCTAGTGGGAGGCGGTGGTCAAATCAGCCAAAAATTTGAACCGTCGAGGCGTTTCTCACCTACGAGGAGCGGCTCTCACGTACGAGAAGCTGCATAACTTGGTGGTTGAGGTGGAAGCTATCTCAAATTCTAGACCACTGACTCCGATAGCAAACGATCCCAATGATTTGGCAGCCTTAACTCCAGCACACTTTCTCATCAGAGAACCCCTTACAGCCATGGTGGATGGTCGCGCTGAGCCAGTCACCGGAGGTTTGCATGCCCGATGGAAGCCAATCAATCTGGAGACAATTGTCCCGAGAACAAAGCGGCAGTCAATGCGAACCGGCAAGTCAATTGTGGCGCTCCTCTTGATGTGCCTGCTAGCTTCCATAGCGCACGCCTTTCCAACCCAAGGCTCAAGAACCAGACCCCATACGGGCCTGTATTTTCAACCATTAGGTCAAGCCTACTTATCTTCCAACGAGTGGAAGTTGCTCATTTATTACGATTTGGGACCATTTTGGCGGGAATTGGCTGTTTTACAGAACAGAACGAACCTCTAACAGCAGCTGTGTTAAGGTGGAACCGTGCAGATCAACTGCCTACATGTTATAGATCATTTCCGCACTTTGAAAGGGAATTCTCGAGCATCAACCAAATCTTGAGAATCAGGTTCAAGAGAGGTGCTATCAATCTAGTGGGTGGACTTGCGCGATCATCGTTCGGCATTTTTGATGATGACTATGCCAATCAAATGGCCCGGACCATCAAAACCATGCAAGGAAGACAAGACAAGCTGCACTCACTGCTAACCAACCAAACTTCCATCATCGACTCAACGTTGAACATCCTTGGGAAAACCGAACAAATTTTCCAAAAACGTTTCACAGCAATAGAGCTGGAGTTAATCAGACTGACCAATGCCATCAAGGCTCCTCATCCTGAAGGAAGTCAAACGCCGATGCTCGACTTGATCACAACGCTCTCTTTGCAAATGACACTCATCACCGTCAACTTGCAGAGAATGCAATCGTCCCTCCTCAGCTTAGTCATGGATACTCAACACGGGCAGTTCAATTCCTTGTTATTGTCATAGCAACAATTGGGCGCAGAGGTGACAAAAATCAGAGAGCATCTACCCGAGAACCAGCGGCTACTTATAAACCAAGAGAATGTCCTACAACCCTTTCAAATAACATCAATTAGCGCCAAAGTGACCACCGATTTTGAGCTAAAGATACCACTGGTAGCAGCAACGATCTTTGAGCTCTATAAACTTCTCGCAATACCTAGGGTAAGATCCAAAAAATTAGTGGCCATACAACCTTCTTCACAGTATTTGATAATCACGCCGCACCATGACATTTACTACCCACTCTCGGAGGCGAAGTACTCATACTGCATCCAAACGGAGTCAAACATTCACATTTGCCGACACTCATCCATTATACAGCAGGGAACCCAACATGAGTCGATGTGAAGTTGACTTGTTGAAGGGAATAACACCCGCGCCCAAATGCTCCTCGGAGGGATTACACACATCATCTAGCTGGCCCAACATCCTTCAATCGAACGAATGGATCTACGCTTTCGTCACCCAAACCATCGCTTACCTAGTGTGTGGCAGTAACACTTCCAAACTGTCGTTGCAGGGCTGCGGTATCCTTCAGCTGGGGACGGCCTGCACTCTCAAAACCGACACGCCAAGCATCCAGGGCCACTACATGTACGAGGGCCAAGCCATAACCGTGCACGAGGTCTTTCAACACATTTCTAGTTGTGGTGGGTCGAACCTTGTGGACTCTTTCAACGAGTCCACTCATTTCCCTGAGCTGGCATCTGAAATCGAGGAACTGCGACGACAACTACAAGCGCAAGATGTTTCATGGACCAATCAAGTGACCGACCACGACATCCACCAGTACATAGTCGGCTACCTGGGCATTCTCGGATTAGTCGTACTGGTAACCTACCTCCACTGACGTTCCTGCAAACAACAATCGAACCTGCAGGTCCAACCACCCGTGTCGTTACCTAGACGAAACGCCCTACCGCACACCTTGGTGGAGGTTCAACGGGGGGAGGGGGAGGGTTGGATGTTGAGTTCCTTACACCCCTGAGCGCCCACCACGGCCTGATTCGGAAACATCAACGCTTAGTTATTTAAGGTTATTTCACCGTAGTAATTAGCTTATTTGTAATCAATTCGATTGATTTATCAATTGATCGATCATTTTAACTCAATTCACCGATCGATTGATCAATCATTCACTGTTCCCTTTAAGAACAATTGAATTTGCCTTTCGTCGGCATTTCACCCAAATTCAATAATTTTCATATTCATGAATACTAAATTTTGCCAAACACTGTAATTCGATTTGCTATTTTTCATTCCCAGCCAAATTGCTGACCATGCACATTCATCTAGTGCATTTGTCCATGAAATGGATCCGTAATCGAAGAGATTGGATTACATTTCGTTGATAAAGGCAAACGTGCCAGCGAAAAGAAGCAAACTCAGCGTTCTTTCCCTGGCGCGTTTGTCTGGTCAGCAAATTGCGTTGTTGCGGCCGGCTCAGTTGTTGAAGGAAGGCGAGTCGGTCTTCAACTCGACTGAAAGGTGTCGATTAATATAAAGTGGCTTGGTGCATAATTAATGTCTACGGTTAAATTACGAAATTGTTGAGAATTTAACGTGAATTTCGTGGTAAACCCGAGCTGCTTCAATCAACATATCTTAAAGCTCGTATTATGTGCAATCTTTCTTTACTCTGACTGCTCGATCTAACCACTCTTAAAGCTCGGAGGATTCCTATCTTTCTTCTACACGGACCGTCGAGCTAAGCTTGGGCGCGCGGGATTGGTCTGTCAAACCGGATCGGAGTTCATCGGGTTGGTTGAAGCAATCACGAATATTATATTTAGTTAAGTGTTATCAACAATTAATATTAAAAGACTGTAGTGAAAGCTTTTTGAAATAAAACAGAATTGTAAACCTCTTCTTTGAATACATCAACCTACGGTTTACAACATTGGCGACGAGGAATTACGAAAACACGTGTGTCTAGCCTCAAAATGGACTTAAACTAATTCAAAGTTTTCTGCGACTTATTTCAAGAGCAAATGGCTCTACAAAATCAGCAAATGCAACAATTGCTTCGACAACAGAACACGGCGGCTGCACCAGGCCAAGCGCCAGCACAAGATTCAACAGCTTTCAAAGTGAAATGTCTTGCCGATTCCATGGTGCAGTTCGATTACGATCCGGACAACAATCAAACATTCGAAGCGTACTACAAACGCTTCGAGTCGCTGTTTACAACACAAGCAATCGACCTCGACGAACCAACAAAGATCCATCTTCTTCTTCAAAAATTTCCACAAGCGCAGTACCAACGCTACGCAGACTCGATTGTAATAAACATAAGCAGTCGAGCAGCCCCGTGGTGATCAGGAGTGGCTGCTCCTGAAGAGATAAGGTGGTCACCCCGTCGAAACTGCTTAGTTTGTTGTTTTACTAGTGTAAAGTAAACTGCATCCGTCAAGTTTCCATCCTTTAGGCAGAGATGAGTGGTTCACTTCAGCCACTTTAACATCTTTAGGTTTGACATTCCCCTTGTAATGCAACGACCTTCTTCTGTGAAAATTACGGTTGCTTTTTGTGTAATGTTTGCGTTTGTCTCAAGCCTCCGTGACCGTTAACTTTAACGAAGCAAAAAAATATTGAATTACTGTAGAGTAGCTTAATTGACACCTAATAGAACTTTTCCAAAGAAAATAAAAAGTGATCGGTGCGTCTTGTAGAGTAGAGTACGCGTGATAATTATTTTGTAGTGTAGCTTTGTGGCTCGACAAGAACCCGCCTCATATGATCCCGCAAATGCTAGTCGTCAAGCACGCGTACGCGGTCGTTAAGCGAAGCTAGTTAGCTGAGCTCGGTGTTGTATATAGCTCGCTGACACTTATGCCAGACCATCGGCACCCGTGTCCTACACGGGCATTAAAAAAAATCATTACACAATTCTACCACAGAACCCTCAAGACCGGACACTCGCTGACACAGTGAGAACTCTCAAGCGACTCTTCGGTTACAAAGAAACAAAGTTCGCAATGCGGCACAAGTGCTTCAAGCTTGAAAAATTCGACAGTGAAAATTTTAGTGAGTATGCAGCGCGCATTAACAAAAAGCTGAGAAATTCGAAATCGCTCGATGCTTGCCTGACAACTTCAAGGTTTTGTTGTTTGTGAGTGGTCTCACGTCATCACAAGACTCGCTGATCTTTGAAAAACTTCTCACAAAAGTCGGCAATCAACACATCGAACTCGAGAAAGCAGCCAACGATGCGGTAAGAGCTCTAATCCACATGTTGAACCTTCAGGACTTAGTGAATGAGGCTGAACGTATCACCTGTTTGAAGATCGATAAAGGAAAAGTGGGTGAATCGTCGTGTTCTTCTGAAGTTCATGCTGTCCATCACTGCAAGGGTCAAAGTGGTAAGCCAGGTAAGAGCCATTGGGGTGATAAAACCGGTCATCCGCCGTATGCTTGCCCCGGCTGTGGCCAAAGGCATTGGTTGGCAGATTGCCCCATCAAGGAGAAGACCTGCAGCAGATGCAACGGGAAGTCACATAAGGCAGATTACTGTAACATTTACAAGGGTTTCCGAGAGAAACGCAACACAAAATACAACAAGAAGGGCGACAACAAGCCGCAAGCGAACCAAGTACAATCAGAAGTCAACTTGGTTTCAAGCAGGAGGTTTATCAAGCCGTTTGTCAACGGTGCTCAGCTAAAGATGCAGTTTGATACAGGTTCAGACATGACAATCATCTCTGAGGCAAATTGGGAGACGTTGGGACGTCCGAAACTGACTGCATCAAATCGAACGAACGCAACAAGTGCTTCAGGAGACGTGATTCCATTACTGGGATACTTCTGGTGCAACATTACTCTGAATGGCATTCAAAAGCAGGGATGCTGTATCATTCCACCGCTAAATCTCAACCTTTTCGGCATTCCCTGGATCAATGTGTTCAATTTGTGGAGTGTTCCAACCGACAACGTTTGCAATCAAGTCAGGTCAGCATCTTGCGATGACCTGACCACAGAAGTACAATCAGAGTTTCATGAACTCTTCTCAAATGGCCTTGGTTGTTATAACAAAGCTAAAGTCTCACTAAAACTAAAACCGGGAGCTCAACCAGTCTTCCGAAAAGCTCGTCCGGTTCCACAAGCAGCTCGTTCTACTACAGTCACTGAGCTAGAACGTTTGCAGCACTTGGGCATTATCAGCCCTATCAAATATTCTCAGTGGGCAGCACCCATTGTCGTAGTCAAATGAAAGGATGGAAGAGTTCGAATTTGTGCTGATTATTCGACGGGTCTTAGCGAAGCACTTGAGCCAAATAAGTATCCTTTACCATCACCCGATAAAATTTTCGCAAGTTTCGCAGGAAAAAAAGTTTTCAGCACAATCGACTTATCAGACGCTTTCTTTCAAGTGGAAGTCGACAATATATCCAAAAAGGTGATGGCCATCAACACCGAAATCGGATTATTTCAGGTCAATCGCCTCCAGCAAGGCGTTAAAACAGCCCCAGGAGAATTTCAAGCAATTGTCGACATGATGCTCAGTGGAATCTCAACGTTCGGTTTCATCGACGACATGGTTACTAGCGGCGAGAATGCTGGTGACCACAAGCAAGAGCTGAAGAAAACACTGCAACGCCTGCAACAAGTGTCAGTTCGGTAAGAAATCTGTGCAATTTTGTGGACATGTCATCGACGACAAAGGCATCCGACCACAGCCTGAAAAAATTTGGGAAGTCACATCAGCACCTCCGCCAGCTAATGTCAGTCAACTCCGTTCATTCTTAGGTTCAGTCAATTACTATGGCAAGTGTATCAAGTCAATGAAGACGCTGAGGGGTCCCCTAGACGAACTTCTCAAGAAAGATGTGAAGTACGAATGGCAAGATGTTCACCAGGAAACTTTTGACAATCTCAAAAAGATCCTGGGATCAAATCTGGTACTTACGCACTTTGATCCCAACAAGGCCATCGTTCTAGCGACAGACGCGTCAAAAGACGGCATGGGAGCTGCCCTCATGCACCGTTTCAACGACAATTCACTGCATCCTATCATGCATTTCGCCGCAACATTCAATTCAGCGGAAAGAAAATATTCCCAAATTGAAAAAGAAGCACGAGCACTCATCTTTGGCTTAAAGCGATCACATTTCTACATCACTGCGCGACAAATTACCGCGCATGTCTACCACAAGCCTCTATTGTCCATCTTTGGTTCGAAAAACGAAATTCCCGTTTATACAGCGAACAGACTACAGAGATGGGCACTAATCATCATGGCTTATGATGCTAAGTTCGAATTTATTGAAACCAACAGCTTCCGATATGCTGACGTCGTATCTCGCCTTATGTCAAAACAGATGAAAGCTGATGAAGGGACAATTATTGCTGCGGTACAAGTCAAGGGAATTGCCGACAATGACGAACAGTTGTTAAGTTTCGCAATACAGTCAGCAAAGGAGCTTCCTGTCACCTTCCAACAAGTACAAGAAGAAACGAAAGCCTGCCAAAATCTTCAGCAAGTGATCAAATTCATTGTGACTCACAGCTGGCCCCAGCGCAAAAGTCAGATCGAAGGAATCGAAGTCGCTTATTTTTTTCGGACAACGCAATGAGCTAAAATTCGTACAAAATTGCATTTTCCGTGGCGAACAAATCATCATTCCATCAAAACTGCGAGCACATATTCTTGAGAACCTACATGAAGGTCATCCAGGTGAGTGCCAAATGAAGCTATTGGCAGCGGACAAAGTCTTTTGGCCTGGCATAACGAAAGCTATAGAAGTAATCGTTAAGACTTGTGAACGTTGCGCAAGGGAATCAAAGGCACCACATAAATGTACCTTGCCGCCCTGGCCCATGCCATTGGAACCATGGATGTGCTTTCACCTTGATTACGCCGGCCCCATCAGTGGCTCTTATTTCCTAGTGGTTGTTGACGCCTATAGCAAGTGGCCAGAAGTTATAAAAACGGCGACAATAACCGGAACGAAGACGGTCGAACTTTTTGCTGATGTGCTGGCCCGACAGGGTCTGTGCAAAGTTTGCGTCACGGACAATGGACCTCAATTCGTGGTGAGCTCGTTTGAAAACTTTTGCAAGACACACGGTATCAAGCATCTTACGACCGCCTACTACAGACCTCAGTCAAACGGTCAGGCGGAACGATTCGTTGACCTTCTCAAAAAGGGCTTACAGAAGGCCGAAGGAACCATCGAACAAAAATTGCGAGAATTTGTGATGACGTATCGCTACACACCATCATACAATCTCGGAATGAAATCACCATTCGAATTGATGACCGGCCGTAAGATGCGCACAAAACTCGATTTGCTCAAGCCTCAAATCGATCAAACTCCTTCAGACAAAGCAAAAATGGAAAATCAATTTAACTTGCATCACGGCGCAAAGTGGAGACAGTTTTCACCCGGAGATGAAATCCTTTACAAACTCCACACAACCAGTTTCTTCTACACAGACCGTCGAGCTAAGCTTGGGCGCGCGGGATTGGTCTGTCAAAACGGATCGGAGTTCATCGAGTTGGTTTCAGCAATCACGAATATTATATTTAGTTAAGTGTTATCAACAATCAATATTAAAAGACTGTAGTGAAAGCTTTTTGAAATAAAACAGAATTGTAAACCTCTTCTTTGAATACATCAACCTACGGTTTACAACAAATTTAAGTTGTTTTGGATAGAAATTTTGAGAAAATAAAGAAGCCTTATTTGAAATTATTTAAAGTAAAGCTTTAGTGCTCAATTAAACATCACTAGCTCGATTTAAACAGGATATTCAAAGTAAATAAGTATCGACGATTTTCAAATGTATAAAAAAATCAAAGGTCGGGACAAAAGAGTCCTGGCTCAACAGTTCCCTCAATGTGGAGTTAAAAAGTTCGCTACGATGTCATCACTATCAAAAATATACACAATGGCTTGTATAAGAACCATTAGTCAGTGCATGAACTATTCTACTGCTGTAATCCGAAGTGTATTGTTCAGGGACAGATCATAGAAAGAAGAAGAGACGGAGAAAAAACTGACAGGTGGATTAGAAATACAACCGCTGAGCTGACTAGACGGGGTTTTTCTTGGTCCACGAGTTTGTAAAGTTTTTAAGAAAGGGGCGATTATGCAGTGAAATTTTTTTCCGATGGAGAATAAATTAAAATTGCACACATTATTCATTTTCAATGATAAAATTTATTTACCATTAAATAAATATATAATTCTGTACAAATGCACAAATTTAATAATATTATTTTAATCGATCCATCAGTATTTATCTCTCGCGTCACTTCCGCATTATTTTCCATTCTTCCGTTTATGTTTTTGCTTTTTCAGCTTTAATTTTATTGCATGTATCCAAGCGAAAATTTGTTTCGGTAATTTTTGGGTAAATATGATTTTTTTTTGCGAAATTACAAACACAAAAGACAATGAAATAAATTATGCATCCCATATTATTGGGATCGCAATTGTTGTTTTTCGAAATAAAGAATCAGGAATAGATTTTCGCTTTACAAAGAATTTGCATGTCTGGGTCAGGACAGTTTTCTTTATTTCGAATGACAACCGAAACTGAAGAACGTATTTCAAATAATATTGATAAGTTGTTATCTTTTCGGTGAGATTTGCAATGTTTAAACTCTTAGGTCTGTATTGTATATTCACAATTTTTATTTAATTTATTTTTAATTTTTTTCGCATCATTCACGGTTCCCCAGTATCATCCTAGTTCACTATGTGATATGTTTTACATTGAGGAAAGCAACAATTTAATCCAGACAAGGATATCTAGACTCTATAGTAGGTATAATATCTTCTGGGTTCATTTCATTTGTAAATATGATATGTATAATTGATATGTTTATTTATCTTATTGTTTATCATCTAATTCACCTTGCACTTAAGTGTAATTACTTGAAATTAATTTTACACTATCGTTTCGTTCCGTTTTCTCTTCTTTACCATATTTATTAGTGAAGTTGATATGTGGTGGATTAATTAGTCAATAATACGAGTATGGTGCTCTTTTTCCATTTAAAAAATATTCTAATTTTACAATATCTGAAATAAGTGATGGAAAGTGTAAAAATATGTAATTTGACACAATTAAGATTATCAAGATTGATTTTGTTTTATCGAGAAAAATTTCATATGCACTAAAACTAAGACATTTGACTTGTTCTCATACTCTTAATCGTTTGTAATTTACTTTAATGTACCACTTAAAAAATAAATTTTGTTATATTTTTATAAAATATTATTTCAGCTTTAAGATTCTGGGTTTTTATCAAATATTTTAACAAGTTTATGTTCATTTTAATAGCTGCACAATTCATATCGCATCTTTTTTCATTAATTTAATTTTTTTAGAGAGTGTCACGTCCAATGAGAGATTGTTTGTTTTTACAAATGGAATTGAACATTGTATGTATCCCAATAGTTTTTATAGCTAGACATTTAGATATTGAAAGAGGAAAATTGATGAATGTAAATGTAAAGATATTAAGAAAATATTATCGTAATTATTTTGTGAGTATGAATGTGAATTCATAATAAATTTCGAATTTAGTTTTGGTCTTAACATTGAATTTTGACGATGGGAAAAAATATTTTCAAATTGATTGAGAAAATATGATATGTAAAACGTAAAAGTCAACAGAATATAAGAGTATATGAGCTTTTGCATAGATTTTTGTAGCTTAGTGAAGAAAAAAGTTAATTTATTTTTTACATTGTATCAAAATGGTGAGGGGTATTTGTAATTGAAAAAGTTTTTATAAAAAATTCATGTGGTAGGTTGGCAGCATTGCCATCCATTATGAAGTAAAGCTTGAGTTCGATTAATCATTCAGTAAGTTGTTAATGGTAGTTTATGTTAACGCCTAGACATATATGTGGTGTAGAACAAAACCTGGCATCAGTATACCAAGTAATCACGATATACATGCAAATCTAGTATAAATCTGGTACAAACTGTCAAATAAAGTCAGATGTCAAAATGAAATGACAGCAAATGATAAATTTATCTGATTTCTAGCTATATTTTTCAAATGTTTGCCTGCGAAATGGTTCGACAAGCAACAATAACTCATAAACTTACCTCAATATATTGTCAAAAAAATCAATTAAATTTACAAATAAATCAAAATACAGGGGAATTTCATTTATACTGCGAATTTGTATTTTTACTGATACTAGGTTTATACTAGATTTCACAAGGTAGTATACCACCTTGTGGAACCTAGAATGAACCTAGTATCAGTACTAATATAAATTCCCAGTGTATAGTATACTTGGTTCGTATACCATATGTCTGTCTAGGCTATTAATCTATATATCTCAAGAGCGTTTTGCGATTTTTGCCAGGGTGATTTTGTTTGAATGCGAATTTGTATTACCGTTTGCATTGTGAATGAAATTTCGTGTGCTAGTTCAGTGAAAACGTTGCAGAACGCCAACGGTGGCTCAGTGTTATATGAACCATGAGCGTATGAGTAGTACAAATCATTCAAAGACGGTCGTCGAGTTAGTGGATTTTGCCCTAACATGGTCGTCCATCAATGTCTACAGACGAGGAAAATGTTGATAAAGGGAAGGAATGGGTATTCAAAAATCAATATTTGTAGCTCAAAAGAGCTAGTTTGTGAATTTGATGTCATCGACGAGTTAGTTTTTAGCACTTTGGTTGATGTTATGAAGCTGAGACGAGTTGCATCAAGGCTTGCTTCAATAGAACTTTTTTTGGAAAAAGCGCCGGAAATAGTTACTACGGGCATGCTGTCTTGGGTGGCCACCGTCAAGCTACCCATTATAACAGTCTTCGGAATGGTGCCTCCTAAGCGGGCCGAAACAAAAAAACCCTATCAGAACCATTCAATTTAGAGTCATACTCACTGTTTTTTTTTTGTTATTTATTGCCATGTTGTGGCTCACATAAATTTCTTCTGGAAGGTCACACAGTTTACAAGGCGTACTACTTGGCTGTTACGAAGCGTTCGAGGGTGAATGCTTGTTGTCAACAATTATATTTGTGAGCAGAAAATTCTTGGATTCTGCATCGTGATAGTGCTTCATCTCACAAACACGTCATCGTGAAGGAATTTTTTGCCAAAAACTCAACAATTCTCATTGATCAAGTATCATATTCACCGGGTCATGCTCCAGTTGCCTTTTTTCATGCATCCAAAACATAAATCGCACCTACGCACATACGGGTATTTGGCTGATCTAGTCGGTCAAAAACCAACTTATAAGAAGTTGAAGTGGATAAAAAAAACTAGTTCTTATAGTTCTCCAATGACTAGAGAATAATAGACGACCCCTTCAAGTCTCTTATCGGACGTATCCGCGCACTTGTTTTGCTGGAAGTTAGACACCGTAATTTTTTGTTAGTTGGTCTGTGACTGTTGCCCACGAGAAACGTGTACAATAGGAAATTCCTTTATGTAAAACAAATAAAGCGTACTCATATATATTCAAAGTTATCTTTCTTTTCAAACTCTGTCCCTTCAATAATCTCAACAACAGCAAAGGCAAAAATATTTTTTGATTTATTGGGCCTGACGGGAGATTTTGATGCATCGTTCGGTTGGTTACATCAGTTTAAAAAACGTCATGGAATCGGAGAGATTGGGCTACACGGAGAGAAACTGAGTGGTGATCAACAAGCAGCTGATGATTTTCAACGTGATTTTGAAGAGTTTGTGTTATCAGGACTTTTTTTAAACTGTCTTCCTACCCGTACATTAGCATTTGAAAGTGAACAGAAAGCGACAGGTCACAAAAGCTGCAAAGAGAGAATTACAATCGTCTTCATTTTACAATCGGTAAATCTAAAAAGCCAAGGTTTTTTAAGGGGACTCGAGCAGAAAACTTACCAGTTGATTATTTCAACCAAAAAAAAAGAAGGTTGAATGAACCAGCAGATTTTTCAAGAATGGTTTGAAAAGAAACGCACTTCCACACCTAGGTACAAGTTATCTTAAATCTGCTGATGGCCAAATTTTAGCAAAGTATTTGCCCCCAAATGTTGCTGCGCTGATACAGCCGATGGACGAAGGAGTAATTGCATCAATGAAGAGAACATACAGAAAAAAATCGCTACTGTCAAAAACCACCACCATCATTTTGGATAGCATTTATGATATTGTGTCTGCATGGGATGACATCAAACCATCAACCCTTATCAAATCATGGAGAAAACTTTTTTCGAGTATCGAAACAACTTTCAACCGAAATATTTGTGAAGAAGAGAATAACATCATGCCGACATCTACACTTGTTGACTTAATGACATCTGTTCCGGGAGGTAAGAACGTCAATGAAAATAATATAGAAGAATGGCTGGAATGCAATGCGGTAGAGCCGGGGTTTGGATGACTGTCCGACATAGAAATATCAAACAAAGGAATGGGAGTGCACGAGAATGAATATGAACAAAATGATAGTCAAGGAGAAGACAAGGCAGTCGAGCGGATGACACACGAAACTGCATTGCAGCATGTAGACGGATTGCTTCAATATTTAGAGGAACAAGACGATACACAGCTGGTTAAAAAAACTAATGTTAGGAAAGTACAATTTTGAATAAAGAAAAAGTCTGACTGATTTTTTTTAGAAAGGTTTAACAGAACACATTCGAGATGTTAGTTATAGAACAAAGGTTTATGCTGAACTGAATTACATAGTATGTATATTTGAATGTTTTGTGTTTTTTGTACAATAAAACATAGCTTCTATGTTAAGATATTTTTTCATGTTTGCACCTAATTTTTAATCTTATGTCAGTTTAACCGTAATTTTTGTTATCCCCGTTGCCCTTGTCACTCAATTCCGCAGGTAATCGGGACTCTACTGTAGTATCTTTTTCATATTGAAGTGTGTGACCAGATTTGAACTAGATAGTGTCATCGTTTAGTGTGTGAACGTGCTTTTCCTAGAGTATATGATGAACCAAACGCGTTTTCTAAAGGCCGACTATTTGGGTCAATGAGTTGGACTAACGTGCACAAACCCACTTGGCGTAACTTGGCAGTTGGTGGCTAGCGTTAGGCAGCTAGTATTGGGCGGCCAGTCAAATGTTGTCAGTTTTTTTGTGCACACATCAAACGATCTTGGCGCAATCTGCAAGTTTTTGGTTTTCATTGATAGTTCACCGTTCATGGTAGTGTTCTAGTATTGTGGCGTAAAAAGTTTATTTTGGAGCTATAATGACAGCTTGGAATAGTGACGAAATTTCTTCATTTTTGGTGTAACTCGTTGGTAAACGTGTAAGTACTGTCCTCATTTTTGGATAAGCTCATTGGGTCAAAGTGTACTAGTGTCAGCACTGGAGAAACTGGACAACTAGCAACAACGGATACTAGTCGTGAAATGCAGGCAGTCGAGCACGCAAGCGAAGCCAAGTAGACGTGTGTTGCTTATGAAGAGATATTAATTAAATAAAAAAGCTAAATTGGTTGAACTCGATTGATCTTATTCATTACCCATTCTGCCATTCTGACAGTTTAGAAGTGAGATCAGTCATGTGCGCGATTAAAACGAACAAAGAGATACAAGACTTGTGCCGCGAGGGTGGGCTGCCGACGTCGGGAAATAAACCCGAATCGATCAAAAGGTTAGTGCAATCAGATTTCCCAGAAGCAAGCAACACCCCAAGGCAGATGACCGAAGTTCAAATTTTGCGAGATTTAAGTGGCAACGCGAGTGGTCATAATGACGAAATCACCCTAATGAAGGAGACGGGTGCACCCCGAGAAGCCGAGGAACGGCTTTGCGTGAACGCAATTTGCTGGAAAGGGAGAAGGCATTCCTAGAATCAACATATCGACAAACGAGAACGTTTTTCTCCGTCCGCAAAATTGCGGAGATGTTGCCAAGTTTCGACCCAAACAAGCGAGATTGGACGGCAGAACAGTTTATTAAGCGCATATGCGCGTTAGAGGACATATACGCTTGGGGCGATAAATTGGTATTGTTTGCAGCACAATTAAAACTGTGTGGATATGCCAAAATATGGAACGATGGACTAATGCAAGTATTTAAAAGTTTCCCAGAGTTTGCGAACAAACTAGTAATCGACTTTCCTACTCGAATTGATGAAGCCGATGTGCATTTAAAGTTGATGAGAACGATTGGTGCAAATTCGGAAAGTTTGGACGAGTACTTTTATAAAATGACAGCAATTGGGCGATGGGGAGTAGTGTGAGACGCAGCAATCATAATGTATAACCGACGAGGCCTCAGTCATCCAGCACTGTGAAATGCCCTTGCGGGAAGTGAATTCGCAGAACAACAAGAATTTCACATGGCGATTAGCCGCTTCTAGGAGAATGTTGGGCCGGCTATAGATCCGCATCAGATGCGTGCATCACGTAATGGATTTGTGCCGCTACGCGACCGGTCGGTACAAGTGTCGAATCCTAGGCCAGTTGAAATACGCGAAACTGGACCGAAATGTTTCAATTGCGTCAGCGAGATCATTTGGCAGTGCGATGTTCCCATCCACAACGACGTCCGCGTTGCGATCATTCTCGTCGTACGGGACATGGAACGAGCAAATGCCTTGATAGCGATCAACAATTGAGAGGATCTACACCACAGCAGTCAGATGTCGTATTGCAAATACAGGAGGAGGAAAATTTATCAACTGTTTCTGGACCGCTATTGTGCCGAAAAAAATAACTGATATTCGCAATAGTAGACCCAGGAAGCTCACGTTCATTATTAGCTCGATCAGTTGGTGATGCCTTTGGGCCAGTTGAACCGACTGAAATCGAATTTTCTGGCTTCGGTGCAGGAAAATATCGCTCTACGGGGAAAAATCAAAACGGAGATGCAGTTTGATAATAGGGATTTTTTTCACACACCCTATATCGTGGAAGATGGAATGTTGCCATGTGCTGCTCTAGTGGGAGCCGATTTTCTAAAAAGCCAACGTCTAAACCTAATCATTGGAGATGGAGTTTGTAAAATCAAAGATAAAAAGAACTTGAACGAGGACGAGTATCGCAAGTTAGTTGATTATTATGCGAATTCAAAGATTGTTTCGCCGAGAACCTATTGGTGATTGGGAATTGTAAACTGAGACAGCTGAAAATCAGGTTAATATTAGACAAACCCATTTACTACAGACCACATCGCATTGCTTTTGCGAAAAGACCTGAGGTGACAATAATTATAGACGAATTATTGGAAACAAACATCATTCAGCCGAGTGAATCGTCATATGCTTCTCCGGTGGTACTTACAAAAAATAATCAGATTCAAAAGATAGACTATGTGTGGACTATCGAGAACTAAATAACATTACGGTGAAACGTCCTTTCTTGATGCCTGTAGTGGATGAGCTGCTAGCACAACTTGCAGATGCTGAGTTGTTCACAACTCTGGACCTGCTATCCGGATACTACCAAATCGAAGTCGAGCCAGAGTTACGAAAATGTACTGCCTTTATTACGCATGATGAGCATTTTGAATTTTTAAGAATGCCATTCGGAGTTGTAAACGCTCCAACTGTGTTCCAGGAAGTAATGAAAAAAATTAAGCGTATGTTGCCCCCTGGGATACTCTTTACATTTTTCGACGATTTAATGATCAAAAGCAAAAATTTTGCCGAAGGCATGGAAAAGCTGCGGAAGGTACTCGAAGTGATTCGAGCAGTCGGAATTACTCTCCGCCGCTCAAAATGCAGATTTTTGGAAAGTGAGATTAATTTTTTGGGCTACCGAGTGAACGCCGGCAGTATAGCACCTGGGGAGATAAAAGTAACAGCGATAAAAGATTTCCCAATCCCCAAAAATGTTAACGACGTTCGAAGTTTTAGGGTTAACTGGATTTTATCGGAAGTATATTGAAAAATTTGCCGAAAAAGCACGACCAATCACCCACCTACTGAAGAAAAACACAACTTTCCTATGGGATGCTGACCAACAAGCCCCATTTAGCCGTCTGAAGAAGATGTTATCCAACGAGCCTATTCTGTGCTTGTACGATCACACGAAACCCCATGAGATCCATACAGATGTGAGTTCCAAAGGCCTGGCCGGGGTGTTGTTCCAGGAAGAATCTTCGGGTGAGATTAAACCAGTTTGCTGCTATAGCCGTTGTTGTAGCGAAGCAGAGAAAAATTACCATTTGTATGAGCTGGAAGCACTCGCTATCGTAGGTTCCGAATCTATATGTTAGGGAAACCTTTCATGATTGTAACAGATTGCTCTGCAGTTACCACGGTGTGACTACAGAAGCCCCTACCTCCAAGGATAGCACGATGGTGGCTGAAGATGTCCGAGTATGATTTTAAACTAATTTACCGGGACAGCCGCAGGATGCAGCATGTGGATGCCTTAAGTCGTGCACCTACCGAAAACACCACTGAAGTTGTTGAGAGGATTTTAACAGTCAACATTACCGACGAAGACTGGCTGGTTACAATGCAACAAAAGGACGAGGCACTACGAAATATCACGCGGATAATTCAAGACGAACAGTGTTCCGACCAGCTGGCGCAGTTACGGGAGGATTACGTACTGGAAACCAACCGACTATATCGGAAAGTGCGGGGAGAGCTTCGATGGGTCGTGCCAAAAGCTGTACACTGGAGAGTTGAGAAGAAAACTCATGATGGCCGAGGACACTTTGAGTAGGACAAAACGTTAGAACAGATACGGCCCTATCATTGGTTTAAGCCAATGCGAAATTACGTTCAGGGATATATCGATGCCTGTATCGAATGCTGTTATTTTAAAAGGGCTGCTGGGAAGTCAGTTGAGAAACTGTATGTTAGCCCGGTTGCCCCTTTCCCGTTCGAAACGATATACGTAGACCTTCTGGGACCCTTTCCTAAAAGTACCGCTGGAAACCAATACATCCTAGGAATAACTGACCCATTTTTGAAATATATTGTGGTAAAAGCTGTAAAGTCGGAGAGTACGCTCCTAGTAATTCATGTGCTAGGTGATCTAACTACCTTTTTTGGGCTTCCGCGATGAATCATATGAGACCGAGACGCAGTCTTCACTTGCAAAAAGTTTCAAAGTTATTGTGCTGATAAAGATATCAGCCATGTTTTAAATGTGGCTAGGACCCCCAGGGCAAATGGCCAAACCGAGAGAGTGCATCAATCTGTTCTTCTATATTTTCGAACTCCAACAGCTAACGAACGCAAATGGGACTGAAATCTTAAAAGGCTTCAGTTGGTTTTAAATTCTCAAGCAAACTCGACTACCGGTCACACGCCGAATGCGATTCTATTCCGATAACAGCTACGTGATATTCTTCCGAATAAGCTGCTCGAAGCGCTACACGAGCTAGATGGGACTAAATCCCCGGAAATTTGCTATGACGAAATCACGAATAGAATTAACATTGAAAAGCAAAAATGGAAAGAACGTTTCGACAAACAACACGGGCAACCAAACCAGTTTGCGGTTAACGATCTGGTTGTGGTCAATAGCGTGCCTTCTGCAACCGGAGGATCTCGAAAATTACAGCCACGCTACAAAGGACCGTATGTAATTAATCGGGTATTGGATTGCGACCGAGACCTCATTGGACATTTAGAAGATTGCCAACGGAATCAACGATTGTTCCAATCTGTATTCCACATGGAGCGGTTGAAAACCTGGTGTTCCTTGGAACCAGAAGCGAACAGCGACGAGGAATCAACGGATGACGAATCAGAAGTTAGTTCCGATCCCACCTTGGTTGAAGATGTGTCTCGGGACGAGTCACTCAAGGATGGCCGAGCTGTCAACACTGGAGAAACTGGACAAGTGGCAAGAACGGATGCCGGTCGTGAAATGCAGGCAGTATAGCACGCCAGTGAAGCCGAGTAGACGTGTGTTGCTTACGGAGAGAAATTAATTAAATAAAAAAGCTAAATTGTTTGAACTCGATTGGTTTTGTTCATAACCCATTCTGCCATTCTGACACTAGGTCCTTAATATGCGCAATCCAATAGTGCAAATCTTACGGTTCAGCGACCAAATCTGAATGAACTATAGAAATAAACCAGGTTGTAACAATAGTTCATGAAGAATAAGCTCATATACACGGGAAATGAAAGTTACAATAAAATGAATTAAACGACCTTCAATTTAAAGCAATTTTCATATTCAGTCTTTACAATCACGCACTTTATGAAATTTATTAAAAGCTGCAATCACGAAATAAAAATGTTTGAAAACTATTTAAATCAAATCAATCATTACAATAAAAATTAAAAGTAGATTATATTTCGTATTATGTATTTTTGTTCATTTCTAACAATCTAGTGTAAGGTACATAACTCCATTAGCTTTTACGTTTCTCGTTTTTCATTTTTATATTTCTTAATATGATTATTTATTTTTGACTTGTCGATAATTTTTTATAATCTTTTACTATAATATTTGAATGAACTTATTTATTCCTCTTATTTATTATCCTCGGAGTAAAAGAAAATTTTTTCTCAATTTGATATGGATAAGGGATGCAAAAATAATGCCCTTATGATCTTCGTATTCCCATTTCTCATTCTCAGTTTCTTCCTTATCCTTCTTAAAGTAGATGATATGTTTGTAACGGGTCGTGGCTTCTTTTGAACTTTACACGTCTAACGTGTGTTGAAAAACTTCTGATTTGAAATTTCCAAAATCGTTGATATGTATTGAGTGCTTGATGATGCATACGTAAGCTGAACAATGCAACATTTCAAATAGTTTGCATGTTACTATGATTTTCCTTGTTGCTAGTTATTTATTGAAATTAATAATTAGGACTGACTTCGGAGCTTCTAGGCTTTTACATGTGTAACATTCATATCAACCGTTATTTTTACATCTAGCACTATCACTAATAAGAATTGTAAATTGATATGTATGTTGATATTACAATCAATATTGTTTTTGTTTTTTTTTGAGAGTTTAGATTTTTGTAAAATATGTATATTTGCATCAATGATATACTCGTATGAGTTGTAAATAAAAATAGAGTATGTCTATGGCATTTGTGAAAACACTACATACTAATGTAATTATAGCTTTGTGAGATACTTCAGTACACATAGAGATACATATTATCAGGTAAGTACATAGTATTGAGTAATTGTAAAGAGATCATCAAGAAAATAGGTGAGTGTTAGCTGCAACATTTTTATAAAATGATTTGTTGTCGTACATATTAGGTTATTACATTATATCTTAAGTGTTAGACATAAGATACACATATCACATGACATGTAGATTAATTTGTGAGTAGTGAGAGCGTATGGTAAAAAAGTGACTGTGATAATTTAGCAAATAATGATGCTAATCCGATAAAATTACTAAATTTATAGCAGAATTTTAATTGAAACTAAAGTTTTCGATCAAAATTTTTAAAAACGGACCAATTAACTTTTTTGAAATACATGTAGAAAATCTGTGTTGTTGGGTTATTATAAAACAAATATGTTATGCTCTCTAAATTTGCAAAATACCATATCATTTAACTAATCTTTAGTCAATATTTTGAACATGGAATTTTGATCATTTTCATTGATTTTAAACCAATCAACTTTTCGTTAAAAAGAAATCTAATTAATTTTAAATTTATTCTTCGTAAATTTAAGACGGCAATTATACTTTCTTTTTACATGTATATATTCATTGTTCAAGTCGATCCTGCTTCCATCATGATTATATGTTTTTTTGTAGTGTTTAAATTAATATAGCAGAAAGGACACTGATGAAAAGTATAGGATAGAGCATAGTCATATTACTATAGAAGTTGGTCTTCCCAAATAATACAATCTTTTGATATAATTACAAATAGTACTTATGTGGGGTTTATCAGAATAATGTACGTATATTTGCCAGCCTCAATATACGCAATTTCTGGTTTTAATTGTTTGGCTTATTTTTTTTGTGTTTTTATTTTATTGTTTTCCTTAAATATTTCGCGAAAAAGAATTTAGTGAATAGTGTCAGTTTAATTTTTTAATAAATAAGAAAAGTAATCACTTTTGTCTTAATCGCGAAATATTTGTAACTTTCGCTTTTGATCCAAAATTAAATTGCGTTGCATCAAAACAGAATGGTATTATTTTTTTTTGTTCATTTTCTGAAACATAGAAATTTATTGTGGACATTAAAAATCAAATGAAATGGAAAGACAAAAACGAATTCTTAATTTTAGCATAAAGTGATAATTGGAAAGATAATCATTTAGTAGTTATATTTATCGATATATGAACTTAAGTACGAATAAAATTGACTATTGATTGGAATAGAGTAGTAGTATGGGGAAGCTGGATCTGGTCCTACTCAATCGAGGAAACCGGTGTTAACCAATTTTTCCAGGAAAAATTTCACATCGCCTAATTCGGAATCTTTTATGCCAAGTGACTTCAACATTCCTAAATCTCCATTTTCAACAGCCATAAATACCGATCGTAAGTGCTCCAAGTCGGACCTGAAAGGAAATAAGATAAAGGTAGGAGTTAGTAAATAAATTGTAGTAAGTCTAAGTTTTATTTGGTTTATGAAGTGTTTTTACCGTCGTTGTGTGTGGACGTGTTTTTCATTCACTCCGTTAAAATCGTGCTCACGTAATCATGTATACAAGGTATTTTTACAACCACAGCGCGCGTTCTGTTTTTATTCATGACCTACTTACTAAAGTGCTTTAAGTGTCTTACTCATGACCTACTTACTAAAGTGCTGTATTTTATTCTTTGAAATTAAAAATTACCTCAGTGCGTGAACTCTTATAAAAACGTAGAACTCATAAAATGAATTGCATTTTTATTTGCGGAAAGTAATTTTTTGTTTTGGAATAAGCCCACAATGTGTTAACCTCGTTCTTCTCTCGACCTACTTACTTAATAGCTGTAAGTGGATTTTATTCACAGACCTTAAAAATAACCTCAGTGCGCGAACTAATATAAAAATAATTTGCAGATCCCATATAAAAATGACTTGCATGATGAACGAAATTTTTTGCTATATTCACAATCTGTTTATTTCGTTCTTATTCACGACCTTCCTACTAAGCTGCCTTAAATGTGTTTTTATCCACTGATATTAAAATAGCCTCTTTGCACGTACTCATATTAAAACGATTTGTTGAACTGATAAAAACATTTTAAAACGGTTGTATTACAATGAGTATAAAATGCAGCCTCCCGAATTGCATCGCATTCGACAATTCTTTCAAATTTGTCACCTGCAGGGCCTTCTGTAATAGGAAGCTTCACGGAGCATGCATGGATGCGCCTAGAGATTGGTACCATCCGTCATGGACAATCACTTCATATGCTCGGATTGCCAAGGGTTCGATACTACCCTACAAAATATGTTCGACAGACTGATAGGCTACATTGGTAAACTCAACGATGATAAAGACCGCCTAATTTCACGAAACCAAACGCAGTCTCGAGCTAATGACGACAGTTTTGTTAAAATGGCTTCCAGTTACTCGAATTATCTGCCAGAATTATGGAGAGCAACAAAAAAGTGTAGATTGCTTGATTTGCTTGGTTCACAGCTCGCTTCAATCAAAGAGACTTTTTCGTGCTATTCCCCGAAGGAAAGTGATTGCTGCAAAGATTCTTCGTCTCTAAAAAAAATAGTTAAGAAAGTGCTAGAAAAACATCATAATAGCCTCAAAAAAATGACTTCATCACTAATCAAACCTAAAGATCATGAAGATTTGTCTTAGCTGCTATCGAAACTAAATAATGTCGAATGGATGTGCAGCAATCTCCTGCAAGATCAACAAAATAGTCATACTAGGCCAACGGTCTCGCACCCATTGGTCACATACTACAGCAACACAACGCCCTCTACTCCATATAATCCACGACGCATCTACAAATTTGGCATCTTCTGGTCCGATGAAGAGTGGGATAGCAGAATACAGAAACTTTCAGACTCAAACCAGCAAGCTGACTACAACATCTTTTTTGTTAAGGGTTCAAGAAAATTCAACAACGCAATCTCAGTTCAGAAGTTGCTAGTAGATGCAAGGTTGCGGAGCCTTCTTTTCGGCATCAGTGACGACGTGAGTTTAAGGTATCTATTCCCACAAGATACGCCTGGCTATTTAAGAACTTCAAGAAGAAAAATGGTACCTGTTCTTGGAATGGCTTGCTTTTCAAAGAATGGAGCAAATAGATTACTGGCCCAGAATCCAAAGATAGTGGTAATATAAGTAGCCTTAAGCATAATTGTAAAATCTTAGATAGTAACTACAGCCCATCAATCAATAATCACATCAATCCCAGCTCTAAAACTACATCTCCCTCGCCTAAACAATCGAATGTTAATCGCACTTCTTCGGCCGACTCAACATTGCACTCCGTTTGTGTACGTGCTGGTGAATCTGAAACAGCTTCAGATTATGTGGCATCTTGTGCACAAGAGTTGGACGCTGGTCCCTGCTTGGTATCTAGGTCCACCGATCAGCGTAGATACAGAAATTTTATCCGTGGAGAGGACTTGATCCCTGTTTCGTCTGGGTCTATTTCTAAACCGATATCAATTGCCTCAAACAACTTAACCCAGCCATTCTAAGATTCTTTTCTGCCTCCTTCAGTCAAGGCCACTATGGTGTCAGGAGCTAACCTGGAAAAAAGATACCTTATGTCTCGACTCAGAGATAAAAAAAATCTACGAGTCCGTTCGTCTTTACCTTTCTTATATGTACAAGGCCCCAGACACGACATGTATAGACGGTAAAACAAAAACCAGCCTGAAAATTTCAATTCAATGGGAAGGACGTCCAATCGATCTTGAGGCTCTTAGGCTCGTATATTTCTCATTCCATGAGGAATTAGGTGTAACTTTAAATCAGGCTAAAAATGATCTTAAAATATACGCATCTCATGTAAGCTCCAACCATATTCCTTCACTACAAAGAACTAGGGAACATCACAATAAATTATTTTACGAAAACTGTGGAGGTATGCGCAGTAAATTAAAAAAGTTTTTCCTTGACGCAAAATCGTGCCATTTTAATGCTATCACCCTTTCTGAAACATGGTTGACGGATCCTCACATTAATGAAGAAATTCTGGATAGTAACTGCAGGATTTACAGAGATGACAGTCGCGAGGATGCGTTGTATTGATTGCCATACATAGCTCCTTTATGAGCGAGCCAGTTAACTGCATATCACATAATTTATTCTAGCATAATGTGGACAAAATAAAAATACAAAAATCAACTTCTTTATTGGCGCGTTTTATGTCCCCCCTAAATTGAACGATACTGTCTACGACAATGTCTGTAAAATTATAAGTGATATCACTGCAATGACAAATAAAGACGATCAAATTATCATTACGGGATATTTTAACAGTCCTAATATAAAATTTGTGATCGACAAAGATGACGGTCAACTCCTTCCGGTGAATCTCCTTAATTATAACGATTTCAACTTAATGAGCACCTTCTATAGTAACGATATGCAGCAGATAGCTCCTGCCCCCATCCAGAACGGTATATGGCTAGACCTTATTTTTTCTAATGCATACGACAAAGCAGTGGTCAATTCAACTGATGACAATGAGAATCTGTTTTCTAACAAGAGTCATCACTCAGTTTTTCTGTTGATGTGTCCACTCCTGATACTCTCAATTCTATATCGTACAATAGAACTATTGTATATGACTTCTGCAATGACAATTATGGAAACATTAATAGTCTTCTATCCAGTGTCAACTGGAACGGTGCTCTGTCAACGTTCGATTTGGATACGGCTCTATCCACCTATAATCGAATAATCTTTGACGACGTTGAATCTTTCGTACCAAAAATCAAGAAAAAAAATAAGATTTCTGAACTATGGCTTGGGAGTGATCTAAGAAATTTATGTAACCAGAGAAACAAACTATACAGGTTCCTCAGAAAAGATAAATATGTAAGCGATGCGACTCAGAGTAAGTATAATGAAAATAAATTGCAAGAGGCCTATCAAACTTACGTTAACGTCATAGCAGAGGAAACTATTTCCAATCCCAAAAAATTCTTCGACTTTGTTAACGTTAAGCACAAAACATCTGGTTATCCTTTTTTAATGTCATACAATGACTCTGTCTCTGTTCCGAGTAGATCTGTGAATTCTTTTCTGATCATTTTCAGCATGTTTACTCTAATTTAGTCACTTTGCCTCATTTAGAGTCGTTAGAAATAGTTACAAAGACCTTAATTGGAAGCATTACCATTTCTGAAGATGAAATTCTTCAGTCTATTGAAGATCTTGATCCACTTAAAGGGCCCGGCCTCGACCTTATTCCTCCTTGCTTTCTGTTTCTCTGCAAAGATGAATTGGTTAGACTTCTCTTCCTAATTTTTAATAAATCAATAACATCTGGTATATTCGTCAAACTTTGGAAACCATCAGTGATAAAACCAATTTGCAAAAAAGGCGATAAGTGGTACGTGGAGAACTATAGGGGTATTGCTATCCTTTCTACTATGCCAAAACAGTTCAAAAAATTATCTGCAGTAAAATTTCCCCGAATATCGAACCGTATATGAATGAACAACAACATGGCTTCCGTTAAAAATAGGTCTACCACCACTAATCTAATTACCTTGACGTCGGATATTCTTCGTTGTAAGGAGCAAGGCTACCAGATAGATGCTACATACAAAGATTTCAGTAAAGGGTTCGATCGAGTGAACCATGAAATATTAGGGAATGAACTTCGCATTTTTGGCATCTACGGTTCGCTGCTCAACTGGATTGAGTCATATTTGAAAGACCGCACACAATGCATAAAGTTCCAAGGTCGGTTGTCTCGTGAGTTCAGTGTCACCTCTGAAGTACCTCAAGGCAGTCATCTTGGTCCACTCCTCTTTAATATTTTCATCGCTGATCTTTCTACAGTACTGTCTGGCATTCCACGCCTGTTTTACGCCGACAACCTCAAACTTCATCACTGCTTACAATCCTTATCCGATATATCTTTTCTCCAATCTAAATCAGCTGGTCTCCTTCAGTGCTGCCATAGAAACCAGCTTGCTCTCAATATAGAAAAATGCCAGATAAAAAGAACGTCATCTTACATGATCATGACATTAATAACACACAACTAAGAAGAGTCGAGAGATTTGTTGACCTTGGCGTAGTCTTAGACACGAAACTTCGCTTTAACCTCCATTATGTTGAAATCCTGAGCAAAGCTTACAAAATGCAAGGTTTCAATAAACGTAGAGCAAAAGAGTTTAGAAATATCTGTGCTACTAAATCTTTGTGTACCTCACTTGTCCGTCCACTTCTTGAATACGGCTGCACAGTCTGGGACCCCATATTCGACATCCATAGCCGTAGATAAGAGTCAGTGCAAAATCAGTTTTTGCTCTTTGCCCTTAGATCCTTGTATGATCCTACCTCTTTCTACTATCTTCCTTCTTATGAGTTCGACTTCAACTAATTAACCTGACTACACTGGTTTCCAGGAGAGTTGCATTGTCCGCCAGCGTGCCTTTCAATGTTTTAAGAGGTAACATTCAAACTTCATCCTTGTCAGATAGGATTCACTTGAATGATCTTATAAGAGCCACAAGACACACACCAATACTAACCTTGCGTATGCACCACAACAACTATGCTAGCAACGAGCCGCTTAACAAATTCTGTAAAGCATTCAAAAAGTTTAGCGTACATTACTCGACAACCACCTCCAAATCCAATTTTAAGAAACAAATTTTAAATGCCCTCAACGCCTCTTCCTCATAAATGATTAAATTAAATTTGTATTTTTTTTTGTATTTCATTTATATATGTATTTTGTTTGTAACTACGCCTTGCTTGGCAAAATAAATAAAATAAAAAAATAAAATTAAAAAAAAAATTTATATATTGCAAGGATATAAAGCAATCAATATGCTCAAAGTCGTGAAGTTAAAGAATTTGTATGATATTGTCGCGTGTGAACATGTTCAGCCTAGAGTGTATCATTGTGTAACGTGCACGAATTATAGTTTCTTATTAAATAAAACCAAGAATTTTTAATATCGATTAAAAATTTATCTTTATTTCCGCACTCTATCGAAGTAAAATTCTAACTCAGCCACATAAAGCTTTACATTCACTAATATTCGATAAAAATGCTGACTCAAAAGATGCAATAAAGCAGACGTTAGTTTAATGACTTAGACAATGTCAAGTGAATAGATTGGAAGTCAGCATATTTACAAACAGAAGCTTAATTACTGAAACTGATGCAACATTAACAAAAAATAGGAAGTCAGCAAAGTATGGAGTCGATGAACGTTACTATGTTGCAAGAACGCTAGTATGTTGCCATAATCCTTCTTTGTTACTTTCTTCTTTCGTACAAATAATCCTTCTTTGTTACTTTCTTCCTTTGTTTCCCTTTGTTCTTTTTCACAGTTTAATCATATCCGTAACCCTAATGGTCACCTTCTGGACCTTGTCATGTCAAATGCTCAAACTGAGTGTCTATCAATAGCTCCTGTTTTACATCCTTATATTCAACGTGATCTCCATCATCCACCTTTGTCTCTAGCACTAACCGCTGATTCCCTAAAACCCCAGAGAATTGCCTCAGTTTATCGTTACAACTTCTTTAGAGCAAATTATGAGGCAATTAAAACCAATCTGGACTCGGTCAACTGGTGCACCTTCTTCACTGGTCTTGACTGTGATAGTGCTTTGGTAAATTTTACGGCTACCTTAATAATCTGATTGCTCTTTATACTCCACTCCAAGCTCCTCGCAAAGTCAAAATGAAGCCTTGGCTTACTCGAAGAGTTCTTCGTGCCTTAAAAGTCAAAGACAAGGGGCATAGGCGCTATAAATGGACTGGAAAAAATGATGCCAAACAGAATTTTTGTAGACTGCGTTCTTTGGTTAAAAAAGAGCTCAAAACGCCCATGAAAAACTACTTTAGCAGTTTATAGAGCTCCTTCCTGACAAATAACGCAAAACCCTTTTGGTGCTACATCCGATCCTTTGAATCTTCCTCTACCATCCCGCATACTGTTAAATGGAATAATACTGAAGCCTCCTCCTCTCAGAATATTTCTAACCTATTCGCCGAATATTTTTTCTCTATTTTTTCCTCTTCTGATATACTACACTCCCCCACAAACTCAATTCAAACTTTTCCAGCATCAATTACATCCTACTCCACTGCTCCTTCTGAAGTTGAATCACTTATTAACTTGCTCGATCCGAATGTTAGTCCTGGTCCCGATGGATCGCCTAATATATTTGTAAAGTCACTTTGTTCCTCTTTGTGTTTTCCTCTATCCCTTATATTCAATCTCAGTCTTGGTACTGGCAACTTTCCAACGTACTGGAAAGACGCAAATGTTGTTTCTATCTTCGTCTGCCTCAAACTATTGTCCCATATCACTCCTCTCCTGTTTCTCTAAGCTGCTGGAGCGACTTGTACACAACAGGCTTCTTGAGTCATTGAGTTCATTTGACACACCACAGCAACATGGATTCTTGAAGGGTCGTTCAACTTCCTCGAACTTGGCTGAGTTCGAAGATTATGTTGCAAGAGCTTTAGTTAACAGCTGCAAGTTGATGCAATATTCACGGACTTCTCCAAAGCTTTTGACTCCGTGAACCATGTTATCCTTTGTCAAAAGCAAACTTTGCTTGGCATATCCGGTTCTCTACATTCTTGGATTTCATCGTATCTATCCTCTCGTTCATGTCGTGTTAATCTCTATGGCACAATCTTTTTTCCAATTCATTTCTACTTCTGGCGTCCCTCAAGAGTCAATCCTTGTACCTCTTCTTTTCGTACTGTTTATCAACGATCTTCCCTCTGTAATTTTCTCTTCTTGTCTCCTGTATGCTGATGATTTCAAGGTATTCCGGATGATTATATCCCTTGAAGATTGTCAGCAACTCTAAATTGATCTTTTTAACCTCTATAACTGGTGTAATGCAAACTCCCTTCGCATCAATGTTTCCAAATGTTTTAAAATGACTTTTACTTTGACAATTGTTCCTTTAACTTACAATTACACTCTATGTGATGTTTTTCTCTCCTCTGCGGACTCATGTAAAAATCTTGGTGTAATATTTGAGCCCAAGCTTAAATTCGATACCCATATTTTTAGCATAATCACCAAGGCATCAAAAGTTTCGGGTTTTATTATGTGGCATTTGCACAAGTTTGCAAATATTGCTACCGCCGTTCGCTTGTTCACAATTCTTGTCCGCCTGCTTCTTGAGTACTACTCAGTAGTATGGTCTTCTAGATATTTATATCTTGTGAGCTCACTAGAAGCTGTTCAGCGTAAGTTTACCCGTATTTTGTTCTTCAAATTCAACTTAGCCTATGAGTCTTATGAGCGTCGTCTATCTATACTTCGTCTCCCTTCTCTATCGTCCCGTAGAACCTTCTTAGATCAATGTTTACTTTATAAGTTGTACCACCAACAACTTGCTTCCACTCTAACCGAAGACTTGCACTACAGACTGTATGCGCGTCCCAGTCGGTCTAATACACCCGGACAGATTTATGTTTGCAGTCAATTATGCCACGAATCATCAAAAAGCATAACAACCTCGAGCTTGATTCTCTATCCATGTCCTACTTTGTTTTTAAAAATAAACTAAAGACGTTACTTTTTGTAAATAGTGATTAATGTTTCCTTATCACTCAATTTTTTCGAACTTTCATCTAGACTCTAATTTCTTTTCTTACATGATTTAATTAACTTTTTTTTGCTTGATTTTGTTGTATAAATGTATCTTACTTTACACAATATTTAATTGTCTAAGTCTATTTTGTTATTGGATTTTTGTCTGCTAAATGGATTTAAATAAATAAATAAAAAAATCCTCCCCCCATAGTTGGTAGCGATGGCCAGGTGATCCGTATTTTCGGAGGTTACTCCAATCAAGAAAAGGACCAACGTGATTGCCACTGTTAGTACACTAGTGGTTTTAGTAAAGATGATTTCGAATTGTGAAGTTGCTTCCAAAGGATTTTGAGTCCTGGTGAACTGGTAAGATTGTAGATTTTTAAGCCTGATTTGCACATTGTTGGCTTCTGTGACATAGATGTTGTTGAAGATTGCCGAATATCTATCAATCTCGTCCCATTGTACTGAACTGGTTCCGAAGTAATATATCCCATTAATGAAGATGTCGCAATTTTCGAAGTGTATGAGCATTGTCCCTTGGCCTAAGCCCACAAGATGAATTGATGCCAGTTTTGGGGACGTTAATTTTCAAGGTAATGGTTTGGTTCGGGCTGGTATATTGTATTAATCGAGCAGTCACACAAGCAAACTACTCGAAAACCTTCCTATCTCCTACTCGAAATTTTGTGGCAGTTTATAAAAATATGTAATTATTTTTATTCATAATCGTAATTTGTAGAATACTGTTTCTTCTTATTATTTTTATTAAATGTTATTTCATATCAATTTTCCTTTCTATTAAAATTTAAATGTTTCCCTTTAATTTTATTCGTCATGAGATTTAACTTTTATTATTATTTGAAATCTTCATTTCTTTACTTCAGTTAACATTTCTTTAATTCATTTGAAGTTTCTTTACTTCAATTAATTTTTGTTTTAAAGAAGTTTAGTAAGCACGAGTGCTCCTACCAGAAGGTCTTTGTATACATCCTAGGGTTAGTAACAAGTTTTCTAATGGCGTGAATCGATACCTTGAATTATTCATCCAATACTTAGATATGAAATCGTTCAAATTTATACAAAAGATGCACAGTTTCTTTCATAAGCACAGTGCAGCCGCCATTTTAATCTAGGTTAAATGATTTTTCTGAATGCTCGGCCGATTGGACATGTTCAAGTTAGGGATGCATCAGACTACGACTATTTAGCCGCACTTCTGTCGCAAGTTACACATGGTTAAATGGAAGCCCGCACACTGCGATTTTCGACAATTTTGTCCAGGTCGGCAGTCGCAGGAATTTGCGATTTTTCCTAAGACCAGTTTAGCAGGTAGTTTTTGTGATACGCGCGCAGGCGCACATCATTTGGACATTTGACGCTGAAGTGCACGGAAGTTTCTTGCATAACGTGCAAATGAGTTAGCGCATGTGTTCGTGGCAAAGACATACCATCAAATGAGCATATTAGTTCTGCGCATGCGTGAAGTTCCTTTGCAAATCTGGTCGCAGTGTGCTCGTATTTGCGTCTGAAAATCGCTGGTTACGGCAGAAAAATCGCAATGTGGCCGAACCCTTAAACACTATTCCTTAAATTTTCATGAAAATTGAAAGAAAACAAAAGTTAGGGTTTTCCAATAAGAGGTCCAGCGTCGATTCAAGACCTCAAAGATGGAATTCGTAAGGCTATCGAGGATAAAGGGCAGCCACTTTGCGATTTGATTATGGAAAATTTCATGAAAAGGATATGGTCCTGCAAGCGTGCCGTGGTGGTTATTTGCCTGATGTTATTCTTTGTTATTAACGGCATACCTTATTCTTTATAATGAAATAAACAACCGATCCTTTGGTTTAAAAAATTGCATTTTTCTTTTAATATCAAAATAACACCTCTTATTGGGAAACCCTATATCAACCATAAACACGTGTTATTGTTGTTGTAATTCCATATAATTGAAATGGCTATAACTCCCTTGATTATGATTCGATCTCAATTAAATTTTGTGAACATATAAAACTCATATCAATCTATATAATTGCAAAATTTCAAAAAGTTTAAAGGAGCCGTTCTGATTTTATGGGCAAATCTGTAAAATCTGCAAATCATACTATTATTAACAAAGTTGAGCGAATTTCGATTTCTGAGGAATTTGTTGCCCTTGTACTCATAAAGGCCCACGTTCGTGATAATTTTCAGATTTTTCGGTTGAAAGGTGTCCAATCGCGAGGGGGGGGGGGGGGACACAAATTTTTGGTACGTTTTGCCTTCCCCTGGACCCCCTAGTTCATAAAATAATTTTTTTATTTCAGATTTTAAAAGTTCTAATCTAAGGTCACGAAACTAGTAGGTCGCGAAACTAGTAGGTCTTTGTAAAAAAATTTTCAAAAAGACCTAAAAATTGTAAATCTGCACATAGAATTCCGAGTTTGGGAACGCTGATCTAATACACTCCAACGGTGTATTACATCATTACGTCATAACATCGAACTCAGCTGATGGGATTTTTACCGGTTGCTACACGAGAAAGAAAAAGACAAGTTTTGGGCGGAGCGACAAGTGGGGGAGTCTGCTTGAGATCGTGAGACAGCGTGGACGCAGCGAGAAAAGAAGGATTCGATGGGAGATCTGCAAACCGCAAGCACGGCGGACGGGTTGTGAGCCATTAGTCTCACGGATTTTATAGTTCTGGTCTTGTCGGGTCTTTCGTTAACGTATGCGATAATTGTTGATGTACCAATTCGATTATTTGGGGTATGATTTTGTTGCAGAGTGCGGGCGCTTAAAAAATAAATATCACCCCGAGAGTAACGGATTTGTGACGGAATTTTCGTCGGCAGGATCGCGAAGTGCCAGATCGAAAACCACCGGCTTTGCGTTATTCGAGCTCGAGGTTGTTTCCAACCCAACGATCGCCCGTTCGCATTTCCCTTGCTGGGAAAACGTGAAAAGCCAGCGCAGGGCATCCCACGATTGTGTTCTTTGTGATTGCGTTAATATTGCCGTCCAATATGCAAATCCGCGACTACCCACCATACAGTCTATGGAACGTGATCCAATCGAAAAATCGACGCCGGATAAAAGAGTGAGGAGTCGCGCAAAACTCCGCAGCTGCACTAAAACCAAACCAATTAAAGTCGTTGCAAATCGCAATCGGGGCTCAGAAGTCAGCACGACATGCAATTTTCAGGAGTCATCGTCAACCTCCCAATCATGAGAGCGTGATACAGTTATAGGAGTCGTGCTCAGTTTCCACTAGGGCATATCCGTCACGTTCTTGGCTGCTCAAAAGTATTTGGTTCTCGAAATCGTCCAGTGTAATCATGGAAATTAAATTGCTGCGAGAAAGAGAACCTTGAATTGCCCCACTAAACAACTTGATGCTGTCTCCACTTGACCTACCATAAATACAGGGTTATCCGTTTCGTGGAAGGAAAGTATAAACCTGCCGTTTGACATCTATCAGAAATAAATGTCATCTAAAGCGTGTTTTGCCATTTAGAAATATGGATCGTTTAACAGTCGAAAAACGCGTTAAAATTATTAAAATTCATTATGAAAATGGTGATTCTGCTATATCAACATTGCATTGCATTCGACGTCTCATTCCGATGCAAACAAACTTATGTATGCATGGCTTTCAACCGAGAGCTAAGAGTGAGGTTGAACAGTATTGCTTATGGTTATATTGTGGCACGCGGGAAACGAAACGGGCAACTTAGTTATTGAGCGAATTATATTCGGAATATGTATCTGACCTAGATTTTTCAGCAACAACTCGTATCTAGTTCAGGCTTACAGATTGACTTTTCCCTCAATTTATTTGCATTTGGAGCGAATCGTGCGTGCAACGAGGAAAGAATCTCTAGTATGAATAACACTTGACGAGTCTTAGCAATCACTTTCGTGTGTAATGCTTTAGTTAGCGAGAATATTGCAAAATTTGTCCGAGTTAGGCTATTTGCGGTCGCAATTGATTTTTTAGGGTTTCGTAAAATAATTTTACAAAACCCTACGAAAATCGCGACCTGTCTGTCCGTCCGTCCGTCCGTGTGTCACAGCACTTTTTCTCGTAAATTACTTAAGCTAGAAACATCAAATTATGTATGCAGATGTAAAGTGGTGCACTCTTCAAAGTTCAACTACAAACATTTTTATGTGGTATTTAAGGGGGGGGGGGGGGTCTCCCCATATAGGGTTGTGGCCTCCGAAGAAAAAAATTTCATCAAAGGTAGCCGATATGGGTATCAAATGAAAGGTCTTGATGAGATCTTTTCAAAACAGGTCTGTCTTAATTTGATGCTTTTTGCTTCAAGGGACGCGCAGGGAGGGGAAATACAGGAAAAATTTGTGTCCCCCCCCCTCGCGATTGGACACCTGTGAGCCGAAAAATCTGAAAGAAATTATGATGGTAGATGTTTATGAGTAGAACAGCAAAAAATACCTTAGAAGTGGAAATTCGCTCAACTTTGTTAATAATAGTACCTATGATATTCGAATTTCACATTTTCCTCAATGAAATTGCATCGGTACGCTTAAACTAAAATTACGTAGTCCTACAAAGGGTTTTTAAACTTTGTAAGTTTGATGAAAATCGAGTGATATACGCGGGAGTTATGGCCGTTTGTAATTTCTCCGATTACAACAACGATAACACATGATTTTGGTATTTTATGGACTTTCCATCGAATCAGTCACTGCAGTTTTGACTTGATCTTCTTGAAATTTTCCAATAAGGTCAATAACATTAATATTTTTGAAATTGAAAGTAGAAAAACAATGGATTTTCTTATAAACGTGCACATCTCTTTGACATTTTTCTTAACGTTATTTATTGCTGGTGACTGCATTTTTAAGAAGTTGGGTACAAAACCCTTCTGACATGGGCGTAGGTCTGTTTACCCAACTTGTTTCATCTTGGTTGTGATAACGTACATAGTGACGTCCACGTAATTGGATTGGCACACTCGACCAAGGACATGTATTAGAGCGGAGTATTGGCTGGAGTTCATCAATATAACTAGCCTTCAATTTTATTAGTTTTAATGAAACGTAGTGGCGTTAAGACCAGGCATTGTAAATATTTAAAGTAAGGAAATTCGCATTCATTAGCAACCACCACATCACCAGCGGGCGCCCGACAAGGATGTTGGTGAGTAAATGTTTTTTTCTTAAATTTTATATTTGATTAATTCTTTTTTTATTTGATTAAATTTTTTATATTTGATTATAATTTTCAATTTGTGAGTAAATTTTATATTTGATTAATTCTTTTTATATTGGAATAATTTTTTTTATATTTGATTACAATTTTTTATATTTGAGAAAACTTTATAGTTGATTAATTTTTTTTTGTAATTGATTAAAATTTTTATATTTGATTGAATTTTTTTATCTTTGATGTTTTTTTTATATTTGATTATTTTATTATTAAAACATGTCCCAAGCTAAATTTGCAAAGCACCAATCGATGGCAAATCGTTAAGGTGATCTAATAATTTATGTGAAAATGTCCGACACCCTAATGCCATACATGAAATATTAATCCATTTGAAAAAAAAGGGAAAGGGTAAAAGGTGCAAATACACTGTTGATTGTTAGGTCTTTGTATGTATAAACGTGTTTATTAGGCGTGTGAAACGATTTCTCTACGCTCGATATATCTGGAGTTGTAAGAAAAATTGTAAATAAACGGAATAATGAAATAATGAATAGTTAAACATAAAAAGCTCGGACTTTCCATTCCCTCATACCTGACCGGGTATAGGACCCGCATTGATGGCAGGCTTTTCCGCTGATATGGGCTAGCCATCGGGCGCGCTCCTCTGTTTCTTTTGTTTAGCAGGGGCTTTTGTCGGGTAGGGTGGCCTTTCACTCGCGTGTCCTTTTATGATATAGGGTTATGTGATTTCATTGCATAGCTCTATAGCATAAATTGGTTACGTTTGTGCTTCTCATTTGAGGGAAAGAGTCATACGAAGTACTTTTTAATGAGTTTTTCACTGAAATGGGAAACACATGGCCACGTCTACGTTTGGATCTGAATCCGGTTGGGAGGCTGCGAGGTGGCACCACCTCCATCCAGATGCCCCACTCTTATTTGTGGGCCATAAGAATCGTCGGTAACGACGAGGTCTCCGCCAGTCTGTCCGTTTTTGCTCGGCCCAACTTGTTCTTTAAACATAGCAATTACAACCCTTAGTAGGTTACCTCAGCCTCGACGCCAGTCGATCGGCATTCGACCCTTTCTAAATCGTGAATGCGAAATTTTTTTTGCAGTGGGTCCTTGTGCTAGGGGGAAAGAACCTACCCCACGATACCGTAGCCAGCGCATTCACGCGTCCCCAGACAAGGCCAATCTCGGTGGATCCCAACATCCTCTTTCACTGAGGTAGCAGACCATCGCTGCAGTCCTTTATGGATATTTTAATACCTAGTTTCACTACAATATCTCTATTGAGTTTGACAATATCCCGTTTGGTTTTTCAGAAGGTTTCTCACGCACTGAGATTCGGTCGTATACCACGATATCGTTTGTTGGCAGTAATACCTGTAGGTTCCTCCTACAATGCAGCATTTATAGTCGTTTGCTTGGATATGGTTTTGGTTCATCAAAATTTAAGGTTTAACTAGGATTGTTTTTGTCTTATTAACGGGTAAGGGAATAATGTGGTAAAAAAAGGATGGATCTTCGGGAACTATTGGGATTTGGAAATTAAATATGATATTCGACCCTTTAGAATAGGCTTGTCGGTCCAATAACTCATAAACCTGTTCGTTTGAATTTATTCTTACTGATTGTTTTGAAAATAGGAGGTATATTTCCTCTAGCTCATTCAGTGTAAGGATTAATTTAGATATAATTCGAAATCTGGCAAGAATGATTGATTCCAAAATACCGGATCAGTGCTCCTGTAGCAAATCGATATTGAAATTAATTTGAAATAAGAATTGCAAGTGCTTCAAATTTATGAATTCGATTTCCTTGTAAATAATTTAAGTAGGTGGCTATTCTTCTTTGTTGGTCGTTTATGTGATTTGTTATATTTTCGAATCGCTCTATCATTTTTCTATTAACTATAGACTGATTTTTAACTTCGGTTTTCAATTTATCCTCTCTGTGCAAAAGCCTATCGATATCTTTATTAATATGTATGGCATCATTAACGTCGAAGTTTCCAGTGATTGTCTTGATAATGGTTCCAAGTCCGTTTTTAAGTTCCCGTCTATGTCGTTTAGGTGGTAACAATGTTAGAAGTTTGTTTTCAGCCTGTTTTAATTTTTTTCTACTTATTTCCAGAGAGCCGTCTTTGTCGGTGTATTGTCCTAGGGAAGTCAAAGTTTCGTTGATCCTGTCGATGCTTTGTTTGTTTTTGTCAAGCTGGACAATATGCAGTAAATTGCTATATGATATAATCAGCCTTGCGTCACCAAGCCTTATCGGTAGCAATCCATTCCTGTTAGTCAGGTCCTGTACATCCATCTTCTGCGCGAGGATCGTTGGGAGGAGAAACCTGAAATTTTCGTTTTCGTTTGATTTTGGATTTGTGTAGTTTCTGATTATTGGTTGTTATTACTGTTACAAGGTTATTTTTCTTAATTTTGTGTTTTGTAATTCTACAGGCCATTTTATTTCTTCGACACTCCCTCCTGAAAACTATGGAACCCTCGTTAATGCTTTCAGGAACCTCTCTAGCTTCATTTAATTTCTTAGTTCTTTTAAGAACTTGGTTTCCTAGTTGTTTCTTAATTTCAGAGAGTAGTCTGGATTGGAATTATCTTAATTTTTCGAGATATTCATTTACACTGGATTCTTGCAGGCTGTCATTAAATCTGTAAGTTCTACCAAAGAAGATTTCATATGGGGGATATTTTATGGAAGAATGTATTGCATTGTTATGTGTAATAATTGTTTCATTTAGTATATCGTCATGGTCTTTGTCTTATTGTTTGTAATGTATAAGTCTGTATGTTTCCGTAATAGTCGAATGTAATCGTTCAACTGGTGCGTTGCTACTTGTATGTTGATAAGATGTAATGTGGTGGATACTTCCGTTCTGTCTACAAAAGTCCTTAAATAAGGTTGAAGTAAACTTAGCTCCCTGATCGGTAGTTAATGTCACCAATATCTCAGGCATGCCGTGCAGGCTAATAAAATGCTTCAACGCTTTAATTATGCAAAGGCTATTTCTGTTATTAGAGTATACGCCGCAGCGTATCTCGAAAACGTGTCTATTATGGTTAGAATAAGCAGTTTGTGTGGCCTAGTGGTTACAGCATGAACTCATAAGCCGAAGGTCCCAGGTTCAAATCTCGTTGGGAGCAACGTGATTTAGTTCAGGGGATTTTTCGGACAGACTACGAGTGTTCACTCAGTGGTGATATGTGCTGATTTAATCAGATCATATCATAGCTGAGCAAGCACACGGGAGCATGGTACTGACCCCAAACCAACTCCCGAAAAAAAAATTAGTACGGTCATGAAAATGAGATACTCGAACTATCTCTAAGCGAAGGCCCGAGAGGGGCTGTAGTGCTACAAAGAAGAAGAAGAAAGAGAAGAAGTTGGTTAAAATACATCTTTTATTTATAGTTTATACATATATCTGTATATAGCATCTCCAAAGGCTTCACGGGAGTTCGTGGGGTCTAAAATTTAGGGGCTTGTGGGTTTCGGTCATACTTCAAGGTTGGACATATCTCGCAGTTATTAATCACCTGGGTAACTTTATTTTTGAAGAAAGGGAAGTAAACTGTTCTTTTGAGGTGAGAAAGGGTTTCATTAATTCCACGATAATTGCTTTTAATATGATAGTCTCTGATGATTGCATCTTGTTGGTCAGACTCACTAATGTCTTTCAACACTTCAATACAGCGAATCACTCTGTACAGTCCTAAATGTGAGAAATTGATGAAATAAACATTGTGCATTTTTCTAAAGGTATCGTCATTGGCATATATTGCTGTTAATTTATTGGGGGAAACATATTTCTTGATAAAATCTATTATATCTGCTTCTGGAAATTCTGATTTCCTAAAGGTACGACATTGTTTATTTCTAAATGGCATTTATAAAACCGTTTCTGGTTTCCTTTTTGAGTTTTCGAATAAAATCTGCAGTGAAAACTCATTTAACGGTTTTTCTGAAATATGTATGCCTGTATTGAGATTCTCTTCCACTGAATGTATTGTGGTACCTCCAGTGCCCTGGTTTGAAGTACTTGGGGTCGATTCTGCACCTGCGCTATTATTTTGCGCTCCCTTCTTATACTCGTAGACTATATCATAGTTGTACTCTTTCAATCTCAACCTCCATCGGACAAGCCTAGAATCCGGGTCCCTCAGGCTCGTCATCTATGTCAACGGTTTGTGATCCGTGACTATTTTAAACTTTCTACCAAACAGGTATGGCCTGAAATATTTTGCCGCCCATACAATGGCCAAAAGTTCCTTTTCAATAGTGGAATAGTTGATTTCTGAATCCATCAATGTTCTGGTTGCGTAGCATATCAACTTATCACTTCCAATAGGACCTTGTGATAAAAAAGCCCCAATTGCGAAATTGCTCGCATCAGTCGTTAAGACAAAAGGCCTGGTGAAACCAGGATATTGATGAACGGTGTCATTCATAAGTGTTTCTCTACATTCGTTAAAACATCTGACGTTAAAGTCATTTAATTCGATTGTTTTGCCTTTTTTCAAGCATTGAGTCATGTGATTAGTAAGCTTTGCGAAATCTTTTATAAATTTGCAGTAGTAACCAAGAAGAAGGATTTAATTTCCTTCTGTGTTCTCGGAATAGGGAAAGATCTTATAGCCTCAACTTTGTCCAGGTTGGGCTTCACACCCTCAGTAGTGACCGGGTGACCCAGAAACGATATGTCTTTACGCATGAATTCAGGCTTGTCGATTTGCACCTTGGGGTTCGCACCCCTTTATCTTTAAAAAACGCTTCTGAGGTTCTCGACATGCTCCTAAAGGGATGTAGAAAAAACGATTATATCAAGATACACCAAGCAAATGGATCCCTGAAGTTCCTTGAGTATATTGTCCATAACTTTCTGGAAAGTGGATGGAGCATTTTTTAATCCAAATGGCATGCAGACGTACCTGTAATGTCCATTTTTAACCGTGAAGGCAATTTTGTTGATGTCTTCGGGGTTCATCTCAATCTGCTGGAAACAACTAGCCAAGTCCAAGGTGGAATAATACATAAATTTACCATGTTTGTCGAGAATGTCGATTACATTCGGCAAGGGATACCGATCCGTAATTGTCTTTTCGACCAACTTACGGGGAGTCAATGACCAATCTCCATTTCTGTCTGGCACTAGCGCCAGCCTTTTTTAGCACTATCCACACTGGGGAGCTCCATGGGGAGAAGCTGGGTTGAAACATACCTTGATTGAGCAGATCACTTATTTGTTCTCGTATCTCCTCTTTATGTACGAAAAGATACCAGTAAGATTTGGTATAAATGGGCACATTATCGATGGTTTTAATGTGATGTTTGACTTGATTTGTGAAGCCAAGTGTTTGTCCCTTCCTGAAAAAAATGTCATCAAACTCTCTGCAGACTGTCAAAAGCTGTTTTCGTTCTTCACCGTTGAGGTGTGATAGTCGAAGCAATTCGGATATATTGCTCGACGAAGCGTTCACCGGAGACGGAGTACCCTCATCAGAGCTGATATCGAAGTTGTTAGTCTGTCGATAAGGGGCAAGACACTCCACCTTCAAAGGCTGCTCGATGAGCAACACCTCATCAGAATTCGACCCGTTTATTACCTCAACAAGCGCAAACCAGTCCTCAGCAACGTAAATGCCTTCGAGTAGTACCACGTTAGGGGTAAGCTGCGTCTGCCTAATTTAGATTTCACCGTTCTCAACGTCCACAGGCATAAACTCTGGGTTAATGAAGGATGAAGAAGCACCGGTGTCAATTAAAATTTTAAGTGGTCCTCCGAAAGGGGATGAAATCTCAATATAAGGTAAAACCTGGTCGTGTGCATTCAAGTCTATGTACCCGATGGGTTCGTCGAGATATTTGAATGAAAATTTGCGTCATCCCGAACTTGAATTGCATTTTGTTTAAAGATTTCCTGAATATGTTGTGGACTGTCATCAAAGTCGACCCGGATCGTTAGACAAATCACCATGCTCAAAAGAACAAGCGTAAGATACTGAGTACTCAGGGGAATAATCCTCATCAAACGGATACGGAGGCATGTATGCTTCGCTTATACCAAATACACTTTCAATATTGTGGAACCCTCTATTGTTCTGAAATCTATTTGAAGGTAAAAATGATTGGCGATTTCTTTAAGTGAAATCGCTTCCCAATTCCATGGGTTTTGGCCTTGGCAAATTTGAGACGTTTGGGGGTCTCGCTGTAAATGGTACTTACTGAAAATTAAATTTTTGGTCTTGCTGATTTTGCCGGGAAAATTGAGTTGGTACATATGGCCGCCGAAACTGAACGTTATTATGTTGTAATTGTTAATTGGGTTAAAAGATTGTGGATTATTATTCGGATATGTTTGTGGAATTTAATTCAAAGTATTCATCTAGAAACGTTGAGGAAAATAAGATGTATGCTGTTGCCTAAGGGATTGATATTGAAAGTTTGGTGGTTTAAAATTAAAATTTGGTAACCTTGACTCTGTCACACCCAGTGGTTTTCGCAAAAGATCAAATGGGTTAACATGCCGGGTCAACTTCGGCTGCTCAAACTTTCGCGCACCATCAGCTCGTGTAAAGAAGATATTTTGTTCTTGAACACAATAGCCATAGGCATTCGCGAGATCATGAGGTTTCATTGCTCAAATAATTGGATCAAGAGGCTCCTTCAGTCCCAAAAGGAAAGTGTTAAGACACATTTCGGAGAAGAACTTCCTTTTTGCAGATATGACACTTTGATCCTTCTCATGACCATTCATGTGGCGGTTCATACTGGAAAGGATTCCACTATAAAAATCATGCACTGAATCAAAAGTGTAATATTCGATTTTCTCTAATATTTTTCTACTCGAGAGGTGTCCCATACATATTGAGGACCTCATTTGCAGAGCCAACCACTTTATTCCTGATTGCTCGTAAAAGCAATTGCCCGTAAGGAGTGCCATTCGTAGGCTGAATCAGCTAGCACGTTGTCGAGAAAATCGAAAAGGAGTCGAGGATTGCAATCAAACCGTGGCGAATCCTTTATGGCGGCCGGTACTCTACGTTAGTTATTTTCTCAAAGTTTCGTCTAAAATTCCCCTCAACAATATCGAAATCCACAGGATTATTTTCCGGCACTATTGGCACTTCACTACTTGATCTTTTAAATATTCTCGTAAACTCGGAAAAGCTAAAAGAGCGCTTCGATACACTCGCGGTTTCTAATGTTGGAGCACTGTCACTTCCCACACTTTGCAAATTTATAAAATTACTTAAATTAATATTATCTATTGGAGTCGTTTGGCTTTTCCTATTGGCAGTGGTGTAGGGTTTCTTTGAGGAGGATTTAGACCTCCTAAATCCTCCTCAAAGAAACCCTACACCACTCATCAAGCAATCTAATATAAATTAAACCAACGTACTTGAATGCCAACATCTCGTCCTGATAACTGATAATCCTTTGGCTATCAAAAGTTTCGCACAACAACCGATATTCCCTCAAATCTGTTTACAACACATGGACACTTTATTTTGTAAACAATTTAACACAAATATGGCGATATTCCTTCGCTATTCGATATTCCGTGGATTTTTCGTTCAAACTTTTGTACTATCGCCAACCGATTATCTTCCCTCCGTAAACTGTGCCAATTATAGTTTCTTATTAAATAAAACCAAGAGTCTCTAATATCGAATAAAAATTTATTTATTTATTCTAACTCAGCCACACAAAACTTTACACTCATTAATATTCGATAAAACTGCTAACCCAAAAGATACAATAAAGTAGACGTTAGTTTAATGACTTAGACAATGTCAAGTGAGTAGATTGGAAGTCAGCATATTTACAAACAGAAGTTTAATGACTGAAGCTGATGCAACAAGTTAACATTAACAAAAAATAGGAAGTCAGCAATGTATGGAGTCGATGAACGCTACTATGTTGCCATAACTCGCGCACGTACGACGTAGACTGTATAATTTGACAGCTCATTCACAAAAATTCCTAATCACTCAAATGGAAAGTATTTTCGAATGTAATCAAGTTTATCAGAGGGAAAACCTCCAGATCAGCACAACATCACTAATGCAAACCTGCCATGCCCCTCATGCAACTGAATGGAAAATACAACAAAAATTTCAGACATTGGCTGCACCACAATCACATTTCAACTTAAAAACATCAACCTTTTTTATGATCAAAACATGTATCGTACAACCGTCGAGAAACCATAAATAACTTATATAATATTGCCATTAATAAGGACGAAATCAGAATATGCATGCTGAACGATTCTCTTAAAAACGAAAAGTTCTGCTTTGCTTCTTAAAGTTGGCGGAACGTGGAAAAAGTTCATCAGATTCAAATCGTTAGAAAACTATGTGGAATTTACTGAAATTTAAGATTGCCTCAGAGAAGCCATTAAAACTGCTGAAGTAGGGGAGAGGAGTGGGAAAATAAGTTAGACTCGGTGGAAAATAGCCTAAATTGTTAAGATTTCTGAATGCCACTCAAAAAAATTAATAATAATGCTTTTGAACTGGCGATAGCAATGTGTAATCATTAAAATGATAAACCCTTTCTTCAATTAACATAATAATAGCAAAATATACATCTTAAAGGACAATACTTCAGTCAACATATCCTTTTGGTTAAGAAGAAGAGGAGGAATTCACCTTGGGTGAATTTCAGTCTGTTCTTGACAATCATAAAACCGAATCCATCCCTGGTCCCGACAAAATAGATTATAACATCAACACCCTATCGCAAACAAACAAAAATAATTTTTTCTGTGGTTTGAATAAATCCTTTGCCAACATTGCAATATGGTATAGCATGAGAAAAATTAGGATAGTATCCATAATAAAAAGAAATAAGGCTCCCTCCCAAATGCACAGCTATAGACGAATTTTTTTAATGTCTCCATTCCCTACCATTCTCCCTCTATCACACTTTCATCGTCGCACAACGCTCGTGCGATCTGCACTTCACAACTTGTCGGAGTCGGTTGCTTCTCAGGCAATGTTAACATATCGGTATAAGGGAGCACACAAAATGCTGTGAGGTACTCCATTCTTGCTAGTCTAGTTCAATTCATGAACAGCTCTCAGAGATAAAAAAATATTATAATAAGACGCAGTAAAAATAAACTTTGAGTTTATAAAAACTAGCTGTCTTTAAGTATCCCGACGATAGGCTCTAAGTGCCCTAAGATACTGCATTGTTAATCCTCAGGATTTATCATTAATTTGAGTTTATTGGATGTTCTTTAAGTCTTTTATTAAAAATTAATAATGAGTACGCAATGATGTAAAGTGGAAACGGAATGTTTTAAATGATGCAGAGTTGAAGGGAAGCGGTATGAAATCATGACTAGAAATATAGTTTTCGCAAAAAATTTTGGCAAACCGTGTGGATGCTGAAAAAGCTGCAAGTTTTCAAGGAATTCAATCAAATGGGAAATAAGGAAAAACAGGACACTTATTTATGTGGTCTAGTTCTTCAACATAATGTACTATGCCAGCGATCTATTTCAGGTCTAGACGCAAAACGATTTCAAAACAAGTATTTCATGAGAGACATAAAGCAGTCAATGGAGGTATGTAAAAAAGCTTCTTGCTCAATTTATGGCATGAGCAAAATTAAGATCCAAAAGCTTGTAATGAATCATGCGACGCCGCTGGTGACCACTACCAACACACTTTGCTGCTAGGTGGCTTGTCATTTTACGTTGGTTGCGACCAGTGCACATCCCACGTCTATTTTATCGTGGGATGCCAACAGAATTTTGACAGCCACATGGTGGCAGAGTGTGTGGGTAGCGAGAGTCATCAAAAGGAATTGCTTGTATCGCAGCGGGATTTTAGTGTGTAAATTCTATTGTGAGTTTTGTGGATAAAGTGAAGATTCTGTGTTACCACCTAAACCCAACGTAAACAGTTCAGGTAAATATGCTTTTGGACGATGGTAACTGGTGATGTAACTTAGTTCTTAATTCTCGCTAGACCGATACAATCAATGCGCCGCTAATGCTTAGCCATTTTGCAAGTGGTCGTGTACAAAAAGGCGATAAATCTGTGATGCTTTCGCCAATCCGTCATTTGAAATCCATACGCTCGACACATGTCTGCCACGATTGCAATGAGGATACAAAACACCGCAAATAGAAAATTTGGGAGCAATATTCAGGAGTTGAGCGGTTTGGAACCACTCACGCACCTCAAAGAGCTGGAAACACGGTGCTTGCTTGTAAACCCCGTATCTACAAGGCCATATTGCAGTGAGTATGTTGCATGATGTTAAATCCGATCCAATCGGAAGGTACTACTATGATTAAACACACAAAATATGCATAACCGAAAGATCACAATGCAAATGTTAGGGACGCCTGAGTGAATCACTGGAATAAAACGAGAGATGCTTTCAAATAGATATTTGCCAATATTCCGAAACGTTCGCATTTACGATTCACACTACATTTTTGGAAGGTCGCGAAAGATTCTACTCGTGAATGCATTGTGTCTACAACGCATAAATTTGATGATTGCCATTCTAAAAACAGTCCTAAGCCAATTGCATTTCATTCCAACTAATTGCCATTCATTGCAAATGTTTTTTTTGTCTATGCTCGTTCTTACTAAATGTGTAAATATAAATCAAAATGAAATTTGTAAATAGTTGAAATAATGTAGCTATAAATTATTTATTATTCTAGACACCACTACTGTAAGACGTTTAAAGGTTAGAAATTTTCCCCGATTATTCTGTAAATGTTCGCCGTATCATAATCATCTTTGATGTAAAATTCAGAGAGCCTAAAGCATTCTAGAATACTTTTTGCTTTACACCATAAAAGATACCTACTATTGCCATTTCACAAGGTAGAAATGTATTCATTTCAGTAACGAATCATGTAAATTTATTTCATTCATATTTCAATTTTTTTATAATTGGGTAAATCCGTGTATCTTTAAAAATCAACACATGAGTGGTTATGAAAGCTGCTATTAGTATTTTTGCAACTTGTAAATTATTTAAGTGAAATAGCAGAAAAGAACTTAGAAGCCATAAGGAGTTCGTGAAGGTTATCGTTTCTGTTTTAAGCGCTAAAATTTAATTTGTACATTTTATACGTACGAAAATCGTAAGTGAAGATGAAAACAAAACATCATCGAAATTTGTTTTAGTATGAAAGAGAAGAATTATTTAACATTTGCATCTTGTTTATACGATTTACAATTGGAAAAAGCAAATGAGAAAAATATTTCTGAAATATTGTGAAATTTTAGGGATGTCAGAATAATTAACAACACTTTCATAGTAACATGGTGGCATAAGCCCTTAGGTATAAATTAATTAAATTCAAAATTGGTACCAATTTGAAAATTTCTGGACATTAAAAATTGAAAAGACCCTTTGCCCACCTGATTTCAAATGCAAAAAAATACCATAACAAAAATATTGCAGTACGCACATTAAAGCACAAAATTGATAAAAAAGAAACATCTGAAAGTAAAATGAAATATTTTCGTACCAAAACTTATTCAGAATAATAAAAATTTTGCAAATTATTGAATAATACGTTTGAATATGAAATATGACTCAAGTGTGCATAAAACATTGAGTTAGATTCAATCTAACTATCTTGGATAGATTAAAAGTATAGAGTGTCCCCTAAAACAATTTATATTTTTTTATATAGTTGGTTCTGCAATTGAACCTGCGTAGTATACTATAGGCATCTGTGGAGTCTATACTTCCGAGAGAAGATTTTCTTTTAAAATAATAAACTGAAAATTGTTTAGTGATTCTTAGAAATTACAAAATTTGATCAAAAAAGTAGGCATTTTATTTGAGGGAATCGCGAAAATATTCGCCAGGTGGCGTTTAATTCTGCATATCCAGAAGATATTTTATGTTCGTCAATATAACTTGAATAATTAAATATCTGCTAAAATAAATTACCCAACGATCAACAAAATTTTTCGCTACCAATTTTTAAGCTACAAATCATACGCAGTTCTATTGAAGAAATTTTTTTTTTCAAGCTGACCTCGAATTGAAGCAAAGGAATATATAATTCCTCGCTGGACGTTACATCAAATCAAAGATTTTTTTATCGAATTTAGAAAGTTAACAACGTAATTGAATACTTATAATAATTTCTTGAAAATATTGCCCAGCAAATCCAATTCTTCATTTAAATTTACTTTGCATAGCTAAAATTAGATTTACATTTCACTAGAAACTAGTTTGTACCTGTTGCATTAAATGTTCCAATTCAAAAGGCGACGTTTGGAAAAATAAAAATCAAATGACAGAAAAAAAAAATCGTTCAAGAAGGCGAATGTTATATTAACATCGAAAGCATTTACACTTACAAATGAATGTACTTATTTTATTAACATTACAAATTTAATTTAAAAATTGAATGTTTAACACAGCATATATATTACATTAATGACGCTTTCTATAGTAGGATAAATTTAAAATAATATTGAAATGAATAAAACAACATGAATTGCTAACGAGAAAAATAGACTTTCCTTTCCAGTAGTTCTGCTTTTCAGCGGGAAATGAGGTGCAGGGTAAGTATGCCGTCGCGAGGGTAGGGTTTGAGAAAATCCGCTGAAGTCGGTTTCGCGTTGCGCGCGGTACGCGGTACCTTTGTTGTTTTGCCGTTTTATTAGAGTAGCTTTCGTTGGGATGAGTTAACGTAGCATACTTTTCGGTACCGCGTCGGAAATTCGGGAACGCGAAGTAAAAATTAGGTTTTTGTTCTTGACTGGTTGATGAAGAAATACGGAGTAACGTAAAGTAGGTTTCCTCTCCGTATGGTTTGGTTTTGTAACGCGTTTGAAAACGGGCGTGTATAGGTGGCTGAAATATGTAAAAGAGCGTAACCCGTTCGGAGACCCGCGACCGAAATCCTCTCCGATCTAGCTGGCCGACAAGCAGCCACCGCGTGAATGGGTTACGGCGCACGGATTGGTTGACCGGTTGGTACCATCCGTTGGCACTACTCAGACTTAACGTCTAGAACCGATGGGAGGTCGGTTCCGCGTTTGCAAGTAGATTAAAATCATTACAAGCTTTCTGACGATAAAAATAACATCGTCTCTGGACATGAAAGGTCGACATGCAAAAACGCCAAATAAAGTCCCGGATGTCATATTGAAAAACATTGAAGCCCACATTCTAAGTTTCCCACGGTTCTTTTCTCAGTCAATACAAAGAACCAAGATATTTGCCTTCGAATTTGAATCTAAAGAAATTGCATGGCCTTTACCTAGAAAAATAACAAAGTAACAGAGCCCCTGGATCTAAGCCTGAAGTTACCTGCAAATTTTACATGGAGAATTTTGTGAAACATTTCAAACTATCTTTTGGCACACCACGATCTGATACTCGCCAGATGTTCGACGTACTGGGAAAACAATTGTTAGCTTGAAAAGGAGCTACATGGAAATAAGGCCAAAGCATTTTATAAGGACCTACAGCAAAAAAGTAAAATGGTTACGACAGATACAAAGGATATATGTATCACCATTGATTTCCAACAAAATTTGCCGCTTCCTCAAATGCCGGCCATTGATTTTTTCTTAAAATAAGTTATGGGCTTACAACTTTTGTATTTTTGAATGCAGCTCTACGATGAGGGCACACGCAAAAAGTCCAAATGAGGTAATCAGTTTCATTAATCACTACCCTTACACTCATTAAACGTGAAATGACTGCCTCGTACATATTTTCGGATAACTGTGGTGCTCAAAATAAAAATAATATCAATGTCCAGTATCTATTTGCTAGGGTAAAATATAAGAACACTTACCAGAAACTGGTTATAGTTTTCTGCCTTGCAACCACTCGTTAGGCGTCATAGAGAAGAAAAAGTGGATCGTCGAGCGTATTTATTTGCCAAGAGACTGGAGGAATTTAGTGGAAACGTCTTCTATTAAATTTCACGTAGTAAAAGTAGATAATACCTTCATTTTGAATTTTAAGGGCAGCTTAGCCCCATTTTTCAAACCTTCGACCAACTCATAAAAAATTCAATGGACCATTTCGAAATACAGATAGTATGAGTACATCAAAGATGGACAAACTACGAACCTTTCTGCGTCTGTAAGTCATAGTGGCCTGTTAACAGACTTCGATATTTAAAAAAAGCAAACTTGCAAATGGACCCACTTTCAGCCAAGATATTGTACCAGGAGGCCTTGCCAATGAAATAAAAAAAGTACGAAGACGTCATTACACTAGCAAGGAAATATGTTCCACCATCAGATATAGGAACTTTATTGTAACGAAGGATCACGAAAGAAATGGCGAAACGAGTTAACAATCTTAATTTGCAGGATGACATGTTTGAAGGAATTAGCTGTCTTAAAGGATTTCAATACGATATCGACCTGTTCGAGAATCCAAAGCTACCCTTACTAACAGCGTGACCAATACCACATGCACTCTGAGACCAAGTTAAAGAAGAACTTGATTCCTTGGTTAAAAAGGGTATAATTAGCGAATAGCGTATTTATGAAAGGCATTATCTAAGGCTGAAAACGCCAATTATCAACTGGAAAAAGAGGCCAACGTAAACTTAATAGCCTTTCTTAAGTCTGGGCCAATAAGAATTTAATAGTAGAAACAGATCACAAGCCATTAGAAACCATATTCAAAAAGTCGTTGATAGATGCATCATCTACAATGAATCATGTATGAAATATTACCTTCTTCTTCTTCTTCGTAGCACTACAGCCCTTTTCGGGCTTTCGCTTCCTGCAATAACCGTCTCCAACTTTTGTGCTCCATTGTCCGCATCCTCCAATTTCGAAATCTAAGCAGCGATGAACTGTCTTTTGACCGAGTTATACCAGCGTTTTCTCGATTCCTCCACTGATCTTCGCCCTTCAGTTCTCCCATCGAATACCTTTTTCAGTATCCGTTGTCCGTCCATACGATTTACGTGGCCAGCCCATTGCAGTCTCCATAGTCTTGCAATTGGTGAGACTTTCGGTTCGTCAAAAATTTCATACAGCTCATGGTTGTATCGAATTCACCACTGGTCCCCGTGTAACTTCACTCCGATTATTTGCCTGATTTGTCCATGTTAGGGTTCATGTTTCACACCCAAAGCATAGCACAGGTCTTATTACAGATTTGTATACTTGGAGCATTATTTTCCTGTACATGCAGCTGGTTTTCAAGATCATCAAGCCTGCATAAAATATTTTATTTGCAAGCTGTAGTCCCCGCGTATTCCATCCCTTTCTCGTTATTTTGGCGCCTAGATACACAAATTTGCCTACATTTTCGATATTTGTGTAATTGAGGTACAGGGTTTTCTAATAAGAGGTGTTATTTTGATATTAAAAGAACAATGCCATCTTTTAATATAAATGATCAAATGTTTATTTCATTATAAAGAAAAAGGTATGCCGTTAACATTAGGCAAATGATCACCACAACCACGCTTAAAGGACCATATCCTTTTCATGAAATTTTCTATAACCAAATCGCAAAGCGGCTGCCCTATGTCCTTGATAGCCTCACGAATTCCATCTTTGAGGTCTTGAATCGATGCTGGGCTGTTGACGTAGACCTTCTCTTTCACCTAGTTCCAAAGGAAGAAGTCACAAGGTGTTAAATCACAAGATCTCAGTGGCCAATTGTGATCACCTCTTCGAGAGACAACACGGTCTGGAAACTTTTCCAGTAAAAGATCAATGGTTTCGTTGCTTGTGTGGCACGTAGCGCCGTCTTGTTAAAAGTAAACGTTGCCCAGATCAATATCATCCAATTTCGGCCATAAAAAATCATTAATCATCTCTCGATAGCGCAATCCATTTACTGTAACTGTTGCTCCAGCCTCATTTTCGAAAAAGTAAGTTCCAATGACTCCGCCGGACCATAAACCGCACCAAACAGTCACACGTTGTGGATAGAGAGGCTTTTCAACAATAACTCTTAGGTTTTCCGAGCCCACATATGCGACAACTTTGCTCTTGGACGAAGTCACCGAGGTGGAAATGGACCTCATCACTCAAGATAATTTTTCGATGGAATTCCTGATCATTTTCATGCATTTCAAGGACCAAATCAGCAAAGACACGAGTTCTTGTGTTAACTGAACTTTATAAGCCTTAAGACCCAAATATGTATTTTATACGGTGTAATGACTTTTATAAAATACGGTGTAATGACTTTTGTCGAATGCGTAATTCCAAAGAACGACGAGGAATGGACAAACCTGGATTTTCTTCAACACTTTCGGCTACAGCAGAAATATTCTCGGCTGTTCTTGAGCTTCTTTAAATAAAATGAATTGCTAACGTAAAACAAAAATCCTTTCTTTCCAGTATGTAGCCCATTTTTTCCAGGAGGTAACGACGTCGGAAGGTAAGTATGTAATCCGTGACTGATTAGTTCAGTAGTTCGGTTACGCTGTACCTTAGTTTATATTCGGTGTTTTTATTAGCGTAGAGTGCTTCAATTAGAGTTAGAGTAGTTTACGTCCGGCATTGTGTCGGTATTAAGATCGGGAATGCACGAATCCATTATTCGTTAATCGGTAGCCTTGTGAAGGCACATTAATAGCGAAAATTCATTTTCGGGAAATGTTTGGAAGGTGTTTTAATCGGTCATTTGGTTCGATGGTTGATGAATTAAATTCGGACTTAGTTTGCTCGTGGAAGGCCTGCGATCGAAATCGCTCTCCAAACTGACTAGCCTGCTAGCAGCTACCTCGGAGTAGACTAAAGGTATCCGGACTAGTTGACCTGTTGGGTACAGTCCGTTAGCACATACTAAGATTCCATGCCTATAACCGATGAGAGGTCGGTTTAGATTTCCTTCGGGAAATCTCGAACGAACGGAAGACAGCAAAATCATTACATTGATATTTATTTTTTATTTATTTATTTCATGATTCCGTCTTGCAAATAACAAATCCAATACAAGAAGGAATAGAACTATAGTAAAAAAAAAACTATAAACTTTATGTGCATCTAAAAAATTAATAAAGAGAAAAAAACTACAAACAGTTAACATTTTACAAAGCAAAATCAGCGATCTAAAATTAAATTCGGCAAAATTCATTTGAAAGCCGTGATAGATGAGGGGAAAGGACCAAGCTGTCGATTGTTATGATTTCTAAGGAGACGTACAATAGGTGAGTGAAAATACAACTCTGTACGAGCATATGGAATTATTAAAAGGGAAGAAACATGAGCGGGACGTAATGAATGGCAAAAATGTAACTCAGCAAAAATACACGCCGGAGTCTGATACTTGCAGAGTTTATATAGAAAGCACTGATCCAAATAAAATCTACATGCATTCAAGTACGAAAGGCCAAAGAAGGATAAACGATCCTCATATGAGAGATACGGCAAGTTAAGCTTTAAGAATAGGAAGCGAGTAAACTTCCTCTGCACAAATTCTAACGAGGACACAAGTTAGCAATAATAAGGAGCTCAGTCCACAGAACAATACTCAAGTTCAGGACGGACAAGACAAATAATCATAGTCAAGACAATACAAAACTTGTGTACATGCTTTAGTATGAAACCCGAAACTTTAGAGGCCCTAGCATTCACATAGGACATATGAAGGTCACATTTAAGTTTGGAGTTAAAGGTAACTCCAAGGTCTTTATACGTGGTAACTTCAGACACAGAGGCCTCGTTCAGTAGATAAGTATAGGAAATAGGATGTTACTTAAGAGAAAAAGTCATTTTGTGGCGTTTGATTGCATTGAGATAAAGAAAATTGAACAGACACCAGTTATTGAGCACATTCAAGTCCTCTTGGAGACACTGACAGTCAAGGGGCGACTTGATAGTCCGAAATACCTTTAAATCATCTGCAAACAAGAGACAGGGGGGGGGGGGGGGAGAAATTGATGAGGGGAGGTCATTGATAAACAAGGAATAGGAGCCCAAGGGTAGATCCCTGAGGAACACCAGATGTAGGACAGAATAAAATAGACGTGTTACCGCAAAAACTAGTCCGACAAGAGCGGTGAGACAAATTAGACGAAAACCCTGACAAAAGAGAATCAGAGACTCCCAAAGCTACAAGTTTGTAGCAAAGAAGATGATGGTTGACTGGATCAAATGCTTTTGTAAAAACTATATACATCGACTTGATACTGACTGTCCAAACTATGCAATAAAATCAGTGAACTGAATTAAATAAGTGAACGTGGGATGACCTTTACGAAAGCCATGCTGCTCACAAGCTACAGTAGAGCTCAACGGATCAGAGAGCCGGTTGCGATCTAAACATTTAGGTCACTTCGAAAAGCAGGATATAGGACGATAATTATACACACTCGAAGGATCAGCACTTTTAAAAATAGAAAGTTCCACTTCTTAAGCTTAGGTTGAAGAGAATAGACAAGGGAGGGGAAAGTGACAAAGCTAAGGACTTGACAAAAATATTTGGTAGGCCGTTTGGACCAGGGCTGACATTAAAAATGAGGGAATAAATTGGGGATTTAACTTCAGAAGGGTCAGTATTTAGAGTAGTATACGAAAAACCAAAGTTGCTCTCAGTGTAGAATCTGGCAGATTTGGTGGGGGGAGCAAAGGTTGACGAAAAATATTGTAAGAATAAATCTGCGTTTGCCTGGGGAGAAGAGCGTTTTCTATATCATCCCAGCGGATGGTAGAAGAAACAGATGACCACATCTTTAAGGATTTAATATAAGACCAGAAGGGCTTCAGATTACTAACATTCAGGGAAGCTTCCAAATTGGAAAAGTAGTTCGTCATAGCAATTTTTATTTCCTTTTTGGCATCAGAACGCAGCTTGCAAAAGTTAATTTTGTGCCCTGCTGTACGTGAACGCTTAAATTCATGACGTGCCCTATCCTTGGCATTTAAGGCTGTAAGAACGTGTTTCGTAAGCCAAGGTTTTAGTTTAACCTTACGGGCCGACTGAAGAGGTGTAAACCTAAAGTTGAGGTACTGAAGAAGCGCATAAAATTTATTGAGAGCAGATTTGCAATCAAGGTTTTGAAAGAACTGAGACCAATTCACAGACAAAAGTTTTGAATTAATTGCGTCATAATTGGATTTGAAAAAAGTAAATTTTGGGACAGTGATAAGTTTTTTAATTATAAAATATCGACAGTGAGATTAATGGAAATAGGTGAATGGTGTTGATCAGGAGAAACATAGGGATATAAAGAAGGAAGTATAGATAGATGATGAGCAGAAACATTCAAGATTCAGGAGCCGACTATTTGTATTACGGACTTGGTTATATTGGGACAGAACACAGAGAGAAAGAAAGGAAGAGATAGCTAGGGAAGAAGAATTAGAAGAACAGATGGAGGAAACAGGTGAGTCAAGCAAATTAAAGCTCCCACAAACAAGGATTGTGGATTGAGGGTGACGTACTATGAGATAGGAGGCGAGGTCATTGGAAAAAGATTCATATAATTGTAAGGGCGAATTGCAAGGAATATATACTGAAGAAATCAGTAAGGACGCATTATTAGGTAGAGACATTTTGACAATTACACATTCCAATGCATGGAAAAAATTGTAATCAGTGCAATGGGAGCTGGACAGAGAATGATTGGCGGCAACCAGGACTCCTCGACCATCAGACTTGTTAGTGGCATTATGATCACGATCACACCTTTAAACAAAATGATCAGGAAAGAGTTCCAAATCGAGAATATAAGGTTTCAGCCACGTCTCAGAGAAAAATATTACGGTATCATTCCTTGCTTGTTAAGAAATTAAAAGGTCCTCATGCTTAGTCCTTAAACCTCTAACATTTTGATCAAAAATGAAAAGTTGATTAGTTTTCTTGTGGGAGTGTCAGTTACGGCTGTGAACCATGTTGATGTTTACATTATCTAAGATGAAATGATGACTGAGGTCTTCTTTCATTTCCGAAAAATTCTTTTTCCGACTGAAACAAATTCAATAACCAGAACACCTGTGGGCCGGAAATCTTGGCAGAGCACTTCTTTGAAGTCAGCGTTAATATTGATTTTGAATGATGATAGATAGCTCTTTTACGGCGGTGTTTTTCCGAACTTGCAAGTAATATAATTATGAATTTAATCACTCGATGTATTTGGTGCAAATAATAATATATTGGGTCGTTCGACAACAGATGATGTGAACTGCATATTTCATGTAGTAGTGATTGCATGGCTTATATTATTATATACTATTTTAAAGATTAGACTTTAGACTATCTTCAGTCAAAAACTGAGCATCATTAGTAAACAACAAGACGGTTAAAAATAAATATTTTATTGTTTTACTTCCGAAAGGGCAAAAAAGTGCTTCACTGAACGTTAGTGTCAGCGTTGGTTTGCTTGTTTTCGTTCAGGAAATTTTAATTTGCGAGATGCACCCCATACTGGTCATCCACTCACTGCTGATGACGAAAAACTAAAGGCATTCATCGAAACTAACCGGCGTATGACAACTCGAGAGATAGCGAAAACGCTCGACATGTCAAATTCAACCATTTAATTGGACTTGCAACAGCTTGGTTACATAAACAAACTTGATGTTTGGGTTCTTGATGAATTAAACAAATTCCACCTCACCCAACGTATTAACATATGCGACTCTTTTCTGAATCGTAACCAAAACGACCCACTTCTAAACCATAACGGGTGATGAAAAATGGATTGTTTATGATAACATAGTCCGAAAACGATCGTGGACCAAGTAAGATAAGCCCCCACAATCGACATCCAAAGCCAATATTCACCAAAAGAAGATTATGCTTTTCTGCGTGGTGGGATAACAAGGATATAGTCTACTTTGAGCTCTTTCCAAGAAACCCAACTATTGCTTCGAATGTTTACTGTCGTCAACTATCGAGACTGAATGAAGAAATCAGAAAAATGCCCTGAACTGGCAAATTGCAAGGCGTGATGTTCTATCATGATAACGCCAGACCCCACACATCTTTGGTAAACCGTCAAAAATTAATGGAGCTCAATTGGGAACTACCCTATAGCCCTGACTTAGCACCACCAGACTATCATTTACTTCGCTCCCTTCAAACCCATTTGAAAGGTAAACTTTTCGATTCTGATCAGGCTGTTAAAAATGAGTTATACCAGTTCTTTGCTTCTAAAAACTAAGGCTTCTTCAAACGTGGAATTTTCCAACTTGCGTACAGTTAATTACATTCTAAAATTTCTTGAAAGATTTTTATTAAAGAAAAAATTCATATGAATGAGTACATTACATCAAGAAAGTTTCAAAACAATCTTATTGTATATAACGATGTAACATAATCTTAAGAAGGTTAGTGTACGATATATTATTAGCTGCATGATTAAAGATAATACAAATATTTAGTTAAAATTTTAGACTTTCTAAAAAATAATAAATTTAAATAATTCTTAATGTGCACATGTTTATTACTCACCTCATAAGATGCAATGCAGCTCCGAAATCTTCAATTGTTTGTGATTCACTTAATGCAATCGCAACTTTCTCCACACCTCCCAAGGGAGCAAGAGCATCACGTGCTTTGCTTCCAAATAATTTCTCCAAGTAGTTGGGGCCATGTGATGCTATTAAGCTTTGCAGAAATGATGCTGTCTCCTCAACTGGTGGTCGTTTAGCTGCGAAAAATTAAAAGGAAAATGGAAAGTGTTAGGGATGACAATGAAAAGCTCATTTATTAATTTCATTCATGAATAACAAATGAAATGTTCCCATAAACTATTAGGAGTGCTTAAAAGTTAGTCGCCACTAGATGATAATGAATTCAGGACTAGGACCATGATGAATGCCACAAGGATTGTTTGCAAAGGATGATGAGCTTAGAATTTATGATGTGGTGTACAATTAATTTAGATATTAAGGCCGATATTATTTTGGGATATTAAAGAAGGTGATTGATGAGTTTAGGTGGAAAATTTTTAATGAAATTGTGGCTCCGTAAACTTTGGACGCTTTTAAGTATATAGTCTTGTTGTTGGAAATAATTCATGAAGCCAATTTATACGCTGCTGTTCATATGACTGGATTTCCTTCCCCGATAGTATACGTTAAATCACTGCACACCATTCATTTAACAACTAAAGTGAAATTCCTAGTTAGCCTAAAGATATTACTGATTAAAAGACTCTGCTTTAGTTTAGTGCAGAACCGCCGGAAAATTGAAATCCTTTTATCACTGAACAATGACAGTATTAGATATTTATTCCAAGAAACCAAGACTGCTCCCCTTAGTTTTTGTAGCCAATAATGTAATCCAATACGATTGTTTCCTGAATTTTCTTCTTTATCAGGTTTAAAATTCATATAAAAATAGAATATCGTACCATGGACTTTAAAAGGAAATTTTTACTTTCTGTTCCAAGAGGATTCAATTCTTTCGTTCGTAGTTCCCATGCACACTCTTTTCCAATCCCATCCTTTTTGATTTATAATCCCTGTTGAATGGAGCTGAACTGCAATATTGGTTATAGCATCAATAGATATAAAACGGTGCACACTGGAGCTCTGATCCTTTGGGGTTCAATCCGACTATTTGCTGTTTGCAAGCTTTGCGTTTCTGTTTGTTTGTGTTCGCTTTTAGATTATTGGATGTACGAGTATGTTTCTATCTCTCAAAGGAGGATTTGTTTACGTTCTTAGCTTAAATTAATTGTTATTAGGTTTCAGTGGAAGACTTGATGGAAAAACACCTTATTTTTTGTAAAATTCAAGAAATAAAGTACTTGGTTCTCATAAGCAACTATCTTTTCTGGAGTCCTATCGAACGAAATTAGACAGCTCAAAAGCAATAAATACCGGGGAACAGGCAGTTGAAGTGAAGAACGATTTACTAGCAAAATTTCGCAATTGGCCTCAAAATTCAAAAATTTGTTTTTTTTTGAAGTGAAGAAAAAAACTTTTATGATATACAGAGCTTTCCAATAAGAGGTGTTAGTTTGATATTAGAAGGAAAAAAAACTATTTTTTAATATAAATGATTAAATGTTTATTTCATTATAAAGAAGGAGGTATGCCGTTAATAGTGAAAAATAATATCAGGCAAATGACTACCACGCGTACAGGACCATGTCCTTTTCATGAAATTTTCATTAACCAAATCGCAAAGTGGCTGCCCTATGTCCTCGATAGACTCACGAATTTCATCTTTGAGGTCTTTAATCGCCGCTGGGCTGTTGGCGTAGACCTTCTATTTCACGGGGCTTCAAAGAAAGAAGTCGCAAGGTGTTAAATCACAAGATCTCGATGGCCAATTGTGATCACCTCATCGAGAGATAACAGGGTCCGGAAACTTTTCCCGTAGAAAATCAATAGTTTCGTTGCTTGTGTGGCACGTAGCGCCGTCTTGTTGAAAATAAACGTTGTCCAGATCAATACCATCCAATCCGGCCACAAAAAATCATTAGTCATCTCTCGATAGCGCAATCCATTCACCGTAACTGTTGCTCCAGCCTCATTTTCGAAAAAGTAAGGTTCAATGACTCCACCGGAACATAAACCGCACCAAGCAGTCACACGTTGTGGATAAAGAGGCTTTTCAACAATAATTCTTGGGTTTCCGAGCGCCAGATTCGACAATTTTGCTTGTGGACAAAGTCACCGAAGTGGAAATGGGCCTCATCACTCAAGATGATTTTTCGATGGAATTCCGGATCATTTTCATGCATTTCAAGGACCCAATCAGCAAAGACACGACGTTGTTGATGATCGGCCGGCTTGAGTTGTTTTGTTAATTGAATTTTATAAGCCTTAAGACCCAAAGCTTGATGCAAACTACGGTGTAATGACGTTTGTCGAATGCCTTATTCCAAAGAAAGACGAAGAATGGACAAATCTGAGTTTTATTCAACACTTTCGGCTACAGCAGCAATATTCTCGGCTGTTTTTGAGTTTATTCTTCACATCACTAAGTTGTCCCAACAGCTCGAATTTTCCCACCGATTTCTGTATTGCGGTCCAACAAAGTGCTTCACGACGACCCAAAAATGTTCGAGTTTTACGAACCGTCTCTGCCAAATGTTCGCCATTTTTATAGTAAATTTTAATAAATTCAATGCATTGTTGAAGCATGTATTGTTCCATTTTTATTAATGGCGTAGTTTTGACTTGTCAAATATTAAAAAATGACAGCTTCAAACGTGACATCTACCGAAATAGCGGGCTATTCAAGATAACACCTCTTATTGGAAAACCCTTTATTTGAAGACAGCTGAAATATAAATTGGTGGACAAATGAAAAGTAAATTAAAATGTGATTTGTAAAATACTGAAATTAATTATTGTGCATTCGGATTAAATAAACTCTTTTAACTTAATTTAAAAGACAGAGCGTTTTCACTTTCCCGTGACATTAAACTTATCGGCCGTGAACCATAACACGCGACAGTGGTGTCAGAAGTGAGAAAGAAAATTTTGAAAGCAAAAAATTTTAAACATTTTTAAAGTGCACAATAGTGAAACGTAACGTGGAAACTGGTGGGGGGAAAAAGCCGAAATAATAAAAATGCCACGAAGCTTACATTTAAAAATTAATGAATTGACCACGTTGGAGCTTAAGGGAGAAGCAGAAACACCAAAATCAATGGGAAATGCGCTGATGCAAATGTTGATGCTGATACAGCAAGTGTAGCGACAATAGTCATCCAGTTTAATTGCGAAGCTAAATGAACAATCAGCGAAGTTAAATGAGCGATCAGCAAATCTACACCAGAAACTGGACCAACAAGCATTCGAAACCAAGACAAACATCACACAGAAGCTGGAGGAGCAATCATCGAAGCTAGACCAACAGGCAATCGAAATCAAGGCAGATTTGCAAAAACCGTCAACCGAAATAAAAGTGGAGCTCGGTAGTCTGAACAAACAAATTAAAGGCGTCGAGGAAAAGGTTTACCAGGCCGAGGAGAAGGTCAGCTTTCAGGAGAGAATCAACAATGAGATGGAAAAAATTAAAAAGGAACTGGGAGCAGCGAAGGCAGTAGTAACCACCACACCAGCCCCGCTTATAACCGCAGCGCAAAGCACATCCAGAAATGTGAAAGCATCAATATTCGTCGGGCAAAAAGTGTGGAGTATTAACAAACCCCAGTTTGAAGCCGCCGCTAGGAAAAATCACTGGAATAAGCAGGAATGACCAACTGTGCTAATTCTTGCTCTAAGAGGCCTCGCTGCCGAGCTTTTGCAGACTATCCCCGTTGAGTTGCACTCAAACTCGGCAGCTATGATGAATGCGCTTGACTGCATTATGAAGATGATCATCTCAAGCAGATTTATAGGTCACAACTACGGCATCGGATGCAGAAGTCTGGCGAAACTTTACAGCAGCTAGCCCAAGACATTGAGTGACTGGGACTTTTGGCTTACCCAGCCTCGGGCCCAGAATATCGAGATGATACAGCAACTGAAGCATTCATCAAAGCATTAAAGGACCAGGAATTGCAACAAGCCGTGCGTTTAGCTCAAAAGCAAACCGTTACGGACGCATTGGCTTATAGTCTGAGCTTCCAGACAGCGAAAAATGTGACTCTTCCCGCTGCCTGGGTTCACGATGTAGTGACAGATGAGTGCAGGTATGAGCACGTAGAAATTGAGTGGGAGCCGCAGGTAAATGGCGCGCCTAGATGCAGTAGATGCGGGAATTGCGGTGAGAAGAGGCGCCTGCAAGGAGACTGCAAGGAGCAAAGAAAACCGAGCTATTGTTCAGGGTGTACAGCTAGGAGAAGACCCAGACCGATTCAGGAGCGCAGAATAGAAGCCCTTCAAACTAAGAGGATCGACGTTCGTAGTACTTATACCTTCCAGGTCAAGTTGACGGAGAACATTGCACAATAACAATTGACACTGGTGCAACCTGATCGATTATCCGGCTAGACCTAGTGAGGCAACAACTACATCGTAAGGGTATGATTTTCTCACTATGGACAGCTACGGGAGAAACTGCACCTGTCCATGGAGAGGTTAACCTCCAGGTACAGTTGGGAGACCTTGCGTTCCGACATAATTTTCTGGTCGGGAACATTATGGATGACTGCATTCTCGAAATGTATTTTCTGCGACCGCATGGAATCACGTAGGATTTGGACAAACGGATATTAAAACGGTAGGATGTCGAAGTATTGATGGAAGATCCCAGCGTCTGAATTTCAAAAATGAATGTGGTAGTATGTGCCGACACTGATGTACCGAAATCTTCCGAGAGCATTGTATGGGCCAAGCTTGATGGTGATTCTGGAGACCACCGATTTTATCTTATAGAGCCAGCGAAGACGTCCGCATTTCGCAGTTTGATTGTAGGACGAAGCCTAGTAAGATCTATAAGGAACAGATACGTGCCGGTTAGAGTCCCTAGCACCGCAGACTCAACCACAAGCATCAAAGCGGGAGAAGTCATCGGCAGCTACCAGCTCGTTTCCACCATCACCTCTTTGGAAGCTACTCACATCATTGGAAAAGGAGGCAAGACACAAACAAAGCCCGGGAATTCACGTTTTCAATATTACAGCAGACAGATTTCCAGCGCAGGTATTCAAGCGAGCCTCTGATCTGGTCACCAAGAACAGTGACATCTTCTCAACAAGGCTGGATGATCAAGGCTGAACGAGTATGGTAATGTACGTCATAAATACACAGGGAGCCCAGCCGATTCAACAAGCACCGAGACGTCTTCCTTTAGCCAAGCAAGAAGAAGTGAGCGCACTAATCTTGGACATTGAAAAACAAGGTGTTATCGAGGATTCTGTCAGTCTATGGGCCGCGCCAGTAGTTCTAATAAAGAAAACGGATGGTAGCACTCATTTTTGTGTCGACTATAGGCAGCTTAACGACGTCCATGTATCGACAACATCATGGATACTTTAGCCGACGCAAAATGGTTTTCTACACTCGATCTCAAGACTGGCTACTGGCAGGTGAAAATCGACAAGCAGGACCAGAGAAGACCGCATTTTTAGTTGGAACTGGATTGTGGCAAATTGTGGTGATGCCATTTGGGATTTGCAAGGCTCCCATCTTCGAATGTCTGATGGAATACTTGCTACAAGGCCTAACCTGGAACACCTGCTTGGTGTGCCTAGGTGACATTATTGTTATCGGGAGAACGTTTGAAGACTTAGAAACTTAGAAGGGATGTTCTCTGGATTGCGACTCTGGTGAATCTGAAACTTAGTCCCGATAAGTGTTCCCTTTTCGCAGCTGAAGTAAAATACCTGAGATACATTGTATCCGCAGAAGGGGCAAAACGGACCCTGATAAAATTGAAGCCATGAAAAGTCAGTCAATACCAGACAACAGGCGCCAACTACGAAGTTTTCTGGGTCTGGTGACCTACTATCGAAGATTCGTCAAGGACTTTGTCACCGAAACTAAGTGTATCCATCAGCTTATCGAGAAAAATAGTCCATATATCTGGAATGAACAATGCCAGGCAGCCTTTGAGACCTTGAAGGAGAAGCTGTGTGAATCACCCGTGCTGGCATATTCGAAACCCGGAAAAATTTTTGTAGTTGACACCGATACGAGTAACGGCGGGATAGGAGCTGTTCTCTCCCAAGAGCTCGATGGCGAAAAAAAAGTCCTCTCGTATTACAGTTGAGTTCTCTCAAAAAGTGAGAGGAACTACTGCGTGACCAGGAAGGAGCTATTGGCTACATTAGAGGCCATCAAGCAGGTCCACAAGGACCTATATGGCCAGAAATTTGTTCTTTGAATAGACCATGCATCGCTGAGATGGCTGCTTAACAAGTTGCCAGGTGGATCGAAAGATTGCAGTCGTACGACTACAAAATTTTTCATTGGAAGGGTAGAGTTCATGGAAATGCTGACACCTTATCTCGTCGTCCATGTCCAGCTAACTGCAAGCATTGCCGACGGATTGAGGAGAAGGAGCCGACCGTTGATCTACGAGTGATAACGGCCAAATTCGATGGAGGTTGGTCATTGGAGGAGATTCAAAATGTCCAGCTAGCCGATGAAGACTTTGGACCATTACTAGTAGGGAAGAAGGCAACTGGGCGACCTGAGTGGAAGGACGTTTCAATGCATGGTGCTACCTTGAAAAGTTATTGGGCACAATGGAACTCCCTTCAGGTAGAGGGTGGCGTACTCAAGCGGAAATGGGAAAAGGTGGATGGCAGCTCCTATAGGATACAAGCTTTACTTCCCAAAAGCCGAATCCACGATGTGTTAAGGAAATGCACGAAAGGTCCTCGGGAGGCCACCTTGGTGTCAACAAGACCTTAGCGAAATTGCGGGAAAGGTATTACCTGTTCAGTATACTTTATATAATAATTGCTCTGTATAACCAGGCTCAATCAGTAACGTCAATCATGGTAATTGACAATAAGTTTTCCGTGGAAAAGTTTGAATTCATCTCCTAAATATATTCAGAACTCTTTTTTCATCAAGGAGAAGGATGGTGTTTATGTGAAGCTTCAAATAATTTTTCCAGCGATTGCCATTTACTCGAATGTATTGCAGTGCATGCCAAAAATATTGTAGCTATTTTGTCTACTTGAGAGAACAATGGTACAACTTATCTTTTAACAGGGATAAAGCACGCTATAGCTCGCTGTTAATTGCATTAATTCACTCAAAAATTATGCCAAAATTGCTTCTGAAGGAACGTTTAACGCCCATTTTAATTTTACTGAAATCTACGTATACGGAAATAACTCTAGACTAGTGAGAAATCACGCAAATTATGTACAAGTATACTAACATTTGAAAACCAGTATTAGATAACTTGCTTAAATGTAAATCTACTAACTAACAGCAATATCCTTGGAGAAAATTGCTTGAATCCTTTCTGTTTTCAACTTTTGACTTTCAGCTGAGATTTAAAATATATCTTTCTCATTATTAGATGCTGCTTGCGAGTACTTTCGTAAATGAAGGTATTAAAGGGACGATTTATTTATTCATGTAAGAATAAAATTGAAAGACTGAAGGAATGGAATGGAAATGATGGGTATTTAAAATTTCGGTTCTTCTTGTCCATTAGCAACACTTCGTTGCCTTACAAGTTCAAATAAGCTATTTTTGCGCTTAAGACTGATAACAGATGAGTCTTTATGAAATTCCAAAGGAGATAGAGTCATCAGTTATACTCGTTGCTTTTCATAGATGACTGGGTTTAACTTTTCAACGGAGTAAGGTGGAGTTTTTTTTTATAAGTACTCATGATAAATACTTAGATCCATAGGAAGAATCTGGATATTGAATAGTGACTAAAGATTATTACCGTTAACAAGAAAAACTTTCTTATTTTAGCGATGATTTCTAGGCATAACTGATAGACGCTTGTTTGAATTTCAATATTATCATTTTGGTATAAAGATAAACAAAATGCTAAATGGTATGAATAAAACAGGGGAGATCTGATCTAGTGCCACTGCTTTGAAGTTAATTTCATCCTTCCTAGCACATTTTGAAGTGGTTTCTTTTCTAAAGTTTTTCTTTTTCATGATCATGAATAACATAATCAAAAGTAACAACAAACACCTTTCAACCAATTAAAACAGTGGCATCATCCGAAACTATGACCAAGCATGATAAATATCAGAAATATCTCCAACCAAAGGCCCGAAAGGGACTGTAGTGCTAAAGCAAAAAAAGCTATCATAATGTCATTATTATCAGCAACAAACAACGACAATAAGCACTGATGAGTTATCTCAATTGAGATGATACTACATCTAGAATAATATTGTAAATTCAGGTGTTATTAGATTTGCTATATAAACAGGTGATGAATAAAGCGGATAGGAGCAACGTGATTTAGTTCAGGGGATTTTTTGGACAGACTATGAGTGTTCGCTTAGTGGTGATATGTACTGATTTAATCACATCATATCATAGCTGAGCGGGTACACGGAAGCATGGTAGTGACCAAACCAACTTCCGAAAAAAATCAATAAGGTCATGAAAATGAGATACTCTAACTATCTCTAAGCGAAGGCCCGAGAGGAGCTGTAGTGCTACAATGAAGAAGAAGAAGAATAAAGCGGAAGTGGATCCACTTACTACGGCTAAGCAAAATGTGTGATAGTGTGCAAAGGGAGTTATCAAGCGATTTTCAAAGTAATATTAGAGAAAAGTAAAAATTATGTTTGATATAACAGTTTTTAGGCTGCTGCCTGGGACTAACGATCCCTTGAAAGTCGGTCGCTGATCATCGGCACGCAACCTTTTTGTTCCGTAACCGATAATACACCATATGCGACACAAGACGCCAGCACCATTTCCAGGCAACAGATGCATCTTGAATCAAAATATGAGGAAATTCTTGTTGCCATACTGTGGCACTTCCCACAGCGCATTCATCAGCCCCAAGATAGATGTGTTACATAACCAGTATTCCTTATGTATACTGGTATGAACTCGAATACATCATCAAGGCTCCCGGGGAGAGAACTCGCTATAACACCACTTACCTGCTACTCTATCTTTTTAAACCAGAATAATAAAAACGAGAGTTAACTTTAGAGAATGAATTGTATTACACTGTCCATTTTTCAAACATTTAATTACAAATGAATTTTTCAATTGCATTTTCACGTAATCAGTTATTTTAAACTTCTACCAATATTTAGTGAAGCGCTTTTCACTTGACCTGTCACGCTTCACAGGTGAGCGCCAGCCTGTAGAGGGAACCACGAAGACGGGTTTGTGGATTGGGGTGGTACATTTAACAGCACTTACGTCTTAAACTTCAACCGCGTAATTAATCGTCGTACTTAAATAATGGGTAGCAGCACGCTCCCTTTTGGACTTGAATACACACTGCCTGGTATGCTTTGCTCAAGAACTTTAAATACCGTTCTTTCGTGAGCTTTCAACCTGAACACGTGCACTCTCGTTCCACGAAAGTTTTTTCTCTCCGCTTCATCTCGCTTGCCCGGGTGGTGAATATGCGAAACTGGGGAAATTGAGTGAAAGATTGCTTTTCGCTTAAGCTTTTGACTTCAAAAGAGTTCTTTTAGCTTTAGCTTTTGGCTTCCCCATGATCTCTTGAGGTGTATTAGCGAAACTGGGACATTGAGCGAAAGAGTGTTTATGCCGGAACTTTCGGTTTTCCTTTCCGCTTAACTCTCTTCAAAGCAAAACCAAAGCTTATCGTTCACGATTTGAATATCATTGCGGGTTAATCTTTTTCGTTTACTTTACCGCTTGCTTATTTACTTGGGTATGTGTGTGAGTAGTGACGGCACAATCCTTGTCGATCTGAAAGATATCCTCACGGTGGGTTCTGATCATGAAGATGAGATTGAAGATGGAGTCAAAGCCAAAGGCGAAGATGGCAAGGAAAAGTCAAGTGAGCTGGAAGTTCTAAATCTGGAAGGCAACATAAAATTCCAAATTAATTGGTTAGCCAAAGTGCAATAGACAAAAGCGTATAACTATTTAGATGACAAAAATAATAATATCTTCCAACCAAATGTAAATAATCAACATAGGCATTATGGCCGATCTCATAAGCAAACTAATCAGATGGAAGAAAATGTCACCGTGACTTAGGCAACATTGCTCAATAGAAAGTAACTAAGTGCAGCGAATGATCCGTCGTATCAGCGTGTGACGACATGTCGAGACAACCGTCGTCTGGGGAATTCAACCACTGGATGGCATACATTGAACGGTGGTTGAAACAACCCAAACCCATTAAAAGAGGGTGGATCTAATGGGATACCCCCTTTTAATTTTAAAACCCCGGACGGAAGGTAAGGTGACGCGGACATCGGCGCTCTGAATTCGTGGATCATAAACTCCACTTGATAGGAGATCAAGTCTCGTGAGGAGTAATGCAATCAAGGGTAACATAATCATGTCAAGCGGACTCGTCAACGACGACCAAGTCTAACCCGATAACGATGATTTTGTCACCATTTACACCGATTTCGGCTCTGGCGAGATCTTGCATCGCATCTAATGGAGCATTTTCATCCGTCCGAGATGGATTGCTTCATCAACATCATGAATTGACCGCGTCAACCATATCGTTACACGACCAGAAGGAGAAAAATTAAAAACGAAAGGGATTTTTTGAAATTTATTCCATTGTGGATGTTGTGAAGTGTAGTTTGGGGATCAGATACAGCGCTTAAAAATAAGCAACGAGCAATGGGTTGAAGTGAAAGCGGCAATTAAGACCAGGGCAGAACAGTCGATTGGACCTCAAGCCCGGCGTAAAAGAAATAATTGGTTCGATGATGAGTGCTAGAATGCGTTAGACATAAAGAATCAGGCGTACAAGCAATATATAGGTAGGAAACCCTGGACGAAGAGAGCACAATATGAAAATCTCAGAAGAGTAGCGAATAAGATAATTAGAATTATGAAAAGAAAATACTATGACGACCAATTGAGAAATATCAATGTAAGACTAGCGAGCAACAACACAAGAAGAAAAGCCTGGAATGAGATTATCAACCCAAAACCACGCACTGCTGTGATGACATCGGCAATATCATCACTGATGAAATCAGGATTAAGGAAAGACTGACATCATATTTCAAGAACCTCCTTAATCCTCCACACAGTTGCAGAATATCGAAGGCTATAGACATTCCCGGAGAACTTCCATTGGCCCCACCAACTCTGTATGAAGTTTGTTACACCATCAAAGCCCAAAAGAATAATAAGGCACCGGGCACCGATGAGATTCCAGTGGGCCTCATCAAATATGGTGGCAACGATGTTCAGAATGCCATCCATAAAATCATCCAGCATATTTGGCAACGAGAACACATGCCAATCAATTTTTTTTTGTGGTAGGAAGGTGAATGCCATTTGTGCACAGAGTGTGGGACTCCCATCGCAACTGAACTACCCACTAAACACCTTCCCTGTCAACCTGAGAACCTAGCCTGGAACCGTTTGAAACATTACTTCGGGCCAGGTCTCGTTTTGTTACGCCGTGAGGTGCCTTCAAGCTGGGGGATCCCTTTCTTAGCGGGAGGGGATAGAGGAAGAGCAAGTGCCAGAAAAGTGATCCCCAGCCCCAGCGCCCTCGGTTGCTGTAGGTCCCTTTTATATTTTAGGACTGCCCGAGCATAATGTGCCACCTGGTTCCATTTGTCAACCGATTCGAGCATCACCGCGACTATATTATCCGGGGTGAGCTCTCCCGTCTCCCTGTAGAGGTTCCTTCGCAGCCTGACCCATTTTGTACCCGCGAAAAATGTGTGGCAGGCATTGTCCTCCTCTGCTGGGCAAAACCGACAATCGGGAGATCGTGACTTACCAATCTTGTGCAGCTAAGACTGAAAACACCCATGCTCACTCAAAAGCTGGGTCAGATAGAAGTCAGTCTCACCATGCTTTCGATTTAGCCATGGCCTCACATTCGGGATGAGGCACGCAGTCCACCTTTCTTTCGTGCAATTGACCCAAGATTGCTGCCAATCGTTGAGCGAGCGCTGTCTTTCCTCGCGGACAACCGCCTCCCTCGCATCCTCGTTTCGGCGCGACAGGTGTCTCGCCGGCAATAACTCTCACCGCCGAGTCAGAGATTGTTGGATACGAAGATGCAATCCTCAGTGCTCCTCTTCTCTGTACCTGTGCCAAACGTTTTCGGTATACCTCCTTGCAGAGAGCGTCGCCCCATACCTCTGCTCCGTACAGTAGCACTGACCCTACAGCACTCATTAAGAGGCCTCTTTTTGACGGGCTGGGTCCCGCTACGTTGGCCATAAGTCGACTCAGAGCCGATACTCCCGAAACAGCCTTTTCAGCCGTTGCCCTGATTTGCTCAGAGAAACTCATCTTCGAGTCAATCAGTAGCCTTAGCTACTTCACCGCTGGCTTCGATGTCAATACTGATCATCGTTACTCTGGGGATTCTCTTTTTTGTCAAGATGACCACTTCGGTTTTCTCCAGTGCTAAACTGAACCCGCGAGCAGTCACCCAGTTCCCCACTCGGCACATTAGAATACCTAGCCTAAGTTGCGCTTGTTCAACGGTGCGTCCAGCAACCAGAGCCGCAACATCATCCGCAAAGCCGATCAAGCGCGACTCATCTGGCATCCCAAGTCTCAGTAGCCCGTCGTAAGATACGTTCCATAGGTCCGGACCAAGGATAGATCCCTTGGCAACACCCGATGTAATTTCCATTCTTCGTTGGCCCTGTGTCGTGTCGTAGAGCAGGCTTCGGTCCTTTAGGTAGTCCCTCAAAAGCCGCATTAGATGTTCTGGAACTTGAAAGGCTTTTCCAGCGTATCCAGAATACCCACCCATCTAGCGGAGTTGAAGGCGTTCCTACCGTCGAGTGTCACCAACAGGACGGTCCGTCGCTTGGTGCAACTATTTGCCTCTGCCTTTTGGACCGCGCTCACCACCTCTGCAATCGCACCAATGGTAGAAAGTCCTGCCCTAAAGCCGTACTGCCGAGGAGATAGGTCCCCAGCAGCATGAATCGCGTCAGTGAGTCCTCCCTTGATGAGTTTCTCTAGCACTTTCCCAGCCGTGTCTTGCATGCATAATGGGCGGTATGCAGATGACGATTCGGGATTTCCCTTCCCCTTGCTGATCAGCACGAGCCTCGCCACCTTTCATCGTGCCGGGAGAACTCCATCCCGAAGGAAAGCATTGAATGTGATGAGCAGCAAGTCAGGACAGTGGTGATAGACGAGCCGCAACACCTCAGCTGGAACACCATCTGGACCTGGAGGCTTTCTCGCTTTCAATGAGAGGCCTCCTCCTCGAGTTCCAGCTGTGTGAAGAGTGGGCACTCGACTGCTGTTTCACCATGTACAGCGTCAACACGGGTCTCCGCGCTATCGCGTCCATCTTTTCCGCGTCATGTATACATGGCTTCCGTAGGGCACCAAGCTTCCGCATGACTAGCTTGTAGCCAAGGCCCCACAGATCCTTGTTCACATTGTCCACTAGGTCTTGCCAGCAGCGAGCCTTGCTACTGTTAATCAGTTTGCGAAGGCATTTCCTGTCCGACTTATATGCTGCCACCGAGTTGCATGCCTCGTCACGCTTCCGCGCCCGTTGAGCCTCACGTCGAAGCTTGTGACACTCCCTTCGCTTTTCGGCGATTTCAGTTGACCACAAGTACACTGGGGGCTTGCCGTGCCGGGGTCTTCGACGGGGCATAGAAGCTTTGCAAGCAGTCGTAATGACGCTGATAGTAGAGTTCACCACGTCTTGAGGTGCCCGTTCTTCCGGCCCCTCCAAAGCTCCCTGCAGCGGCTCACCTGCTGTGAGAGCCTTGAAGAACCTCTCGACGTCCATCCTTCCGATGTTCCTCTTGTAGAAGGCCGAGAGCAAGGACGTCGGGAGACAGTATCACTTATCTCAAGGAGAACGCACTGATGATCACTGGCTGAGTAGTCCTCTAATACTTTCCAGTTGTGTATCCTCCGTACTAAGGACTCCGAGGCGAATGTCGTGTCCGGTAGCTTCCTGCAGCGGCTCACCTGCTGTGAGCGCCTTGACGAACCACTGGACGTCCATCCTTCCGATGTTCCATCCAGTTGTAGAAAGCCTCTCTAAGCGAAGGCCCGAGAGGGGCTGTGGTGCTACAAAGAAGAAGAAGACTGTCAGCAATTAACCAGATTGTTACAAGCAATTCAAAAAACCCGGCCAGAATTGATCAATAGAAACGGCGTTGTCTTCCATAATGACAATGCTAGACCACACACATCTTTGATGACCCGGCAAAAATTGACAGAGCTTGGCTGGGAAGTTTTGATGCATCCACCGTATAGTCCAACCTTGCACCATCAGACTACCATTTGATTTGGTTTCTGCAAAACTTCCTTAATGAAAAGAAATTCACTTCAAAAAGGGACTGTGAAAATCCCTTGGCCAAGGTTTTCGCCGATAAACCACCGAAGTTCTACACAGATGGAATAAAAGCTCTACCCAAAAAATGGCAAAAGCTCATAGATAATAATGTATAATATGTACTTAAACAAAATTTATCTTAAGCAAAAGAAATATTCAATCGAAAAATGACAAAAAGGCTCAATACTTTTTTGACTTACCAATATATTCCCTACTCACGAAAAAGTTGACAAGCTACAGTGCGAAAGTTATAGGGGCATATCACCACTTTTACGGCGTACAAAATATTTTCAAAAATCTTAGAATATCAAATCAGATCATATGTCAGCAGTATTATTGGGGAGTATCAAGAAGGCTTTTAAGCAGGTATATTGACGATAGACCGATTGTTTATAGTCAAGCAGTTACTTAAAAAATACTGGGAGTTCAACATAGACGTATACCAAATTTTCGTTGACTTGAAGCAAGCATACGGCAGTACTGATTGTAACTTACTGTACCAAATAATGCTTTGCTTTGGTACCCCAGTCAAGTTAGTCCATCTTACCAAAATGACAATGACAACTCGCCGACTTAAGCAGAGGAATGGGCTGGTCACATTGCTATTCAATTTGGCTCTGTAATATGTCATCAGAAAGCTTTATGTCGATACAATAGGTACGTTACTATACAAATCAAGCCAAGTGGTTGCCTATGCGGATGACATCAACATTATGTCACGGTCATTAACAACCACCAAAGAACTCTTCCTGAAACTGGACAGCGAAGCAAAACTAGCAGGGATACAAATCAATGAGAATATCACAAAGCTCATGACGCAATCGAGGAGGTACATGTATACGTTAGGCACCAAAAACATCACACTTGACGAATACAGTGTCGAAAACGTGGGTGAATTCGTTTATTTAGGCGCCAAATAACGAGGAACGGTATTGGAAGAGACGAAATACGCCAAAGAATACAGCTTGCATATAAAATATTTTATTCAGTTTTGATGATCTTGAAGACAAACAAAGCTCCAAATATACAAATCTGTGATAAGACCTGTGTTATTCTGTAGGTGTGAAACATAGACCGTAACCCAAGCATCTACAAACATATTGAACGCTTTCGAAAGATGGGTCCTGAAGCGGATAATTGGAGCAAAGCTAAATGAGCACCAACGGTGAATTCGATATAACTATGAGCTAGATGAAATTTTCGACGAGCTGAAGATCTCAACGATGGTCGAAGTGTGGGAGCTGCAATGGACTGAATCGTACGGACGAGCAACGGATACCCAAAAAAGTATTCATTGGCATATAGTAGGCAATTGGAGGTAATAATTGAAAAAAGATCATTTATAAACAAAAGGAATAGGAGGAGGCCTAAAATGGAACCTTGAGGGAAACCAGCGGATGGATAAAATGGAATAAAAGTAATCCCACAGTATCTAATATAACATATACGAGAAGACAGGTAAGAATCCATCCATGATAAAAGAGGGCCAGCAACCCCAACAGCTTTCGGTTTTTTGCAGAGTAGTTGCAGGTTGACCGTGTCAAACGCCTTGGAGAAGTCAGTGAAGATGACATCAACGTACAATCGCAGGGCCTTTGCAATGCAATCGATGAATTCAATTAAATTTGAGGTCATAGAGCGACCTTTGAGAAACCCATGATGTTCCTTCGACAAGATAGGGTTCAATGAAACTGAAAGCCGGTTATATACCAAACACTCAAGTGGTTTCGGAAAATAGAAGATTAAGGAAATAGGACAATAGCTGGACACAATAAAAGGATCATCACTTTTAAGAATAGGAACAACGTTTGGTCTTTTCTAGGGAAAGTATCACTCTTTAGACTGAAGTTGAAGAGAAAAGCCAGAGGGATACAAAATGAACACACTAATGATTTAACGAAAATATTCGGTAAACCATCAGGATCAAGTGAAATATTAGTATTAAGTGAATTAATGAGGGATTCAACTTCAACCCGAATAACTATCGCCCGATTGCGCTGCTGACGGGTTTAAATAAGATATTTAAAAAAATACTAAACAATCGATTGATATCATTCTGAGTTGAAAACTCTATCGTAAGCCAAAATCAACAAGAACAAGAGCACTTTGGATGCCCTATATTCTGTCACACTTTTCATCAACCTAGAGATTGACAGAGGTGATTATGTCATCGTAATTTTTGTGGACTTGAAAAAAGCATTTGATCATGACCTCTTGCTTTGTAAACTTGAATCGTATGGTATTCAGGGTAGTCCTAAGTAGTTATTTAAGAGTTACTTGGAAAATCGCAGAGAACTTTAATCAACAATGTCCTGAGCGATCGAGCTCCTACGAAAACAAGAGTTATACAAGGCTCAATACTTGGCCCAACTTTGTTCCTGCTATACACAAATAATCTAAATACATGTGGGCTGACGGGATATCACACATTATATGCTGATGACACAGTTCTACTTTATTCAGGATGAGACAAATGGGTATTGAGAAGACTATCAACGAGGATTTAGGAAAATTCCATCAGTGGTTAATTGAAAACAATCTAGTATTGAACATTAAAAAGACAAAATATACCGTTTTTAAGCAAAAGAGCAAAGGAGATATAAATGTCGAACTAAATGCTATAACAGCGAAAAATTGCAAAGAGTACTAGAAATGAAATATCTTGGTCTTATCATAGACTATCGTATGGAGGCAATTAGCCCCAACAATAAGCTTGTTAAGAATATATGAGTCTTTTCCAATGCACATCAAGAAACTTGTTCTAAATGCGTTTGTCCTGACGAAATTACATTATGGAGTACTTATTTGGAGTCAATCAGCAAAGCAACATTTAAACAGTATATCCAGACTGCTGACCAAGGCGTATAAAAAAATTCTGAAACTGACAATGCATACTCAAACTAGTTTGGCTTACCAATTAGCAAAATCATTAACCTTTAGTCAAATCATTATAATGGAGAAAGCTAAGTTTATCTACAAAAATTTAAAAACTAATGGATTGGGACGGATACCATTAATTAAGGTATCACAGATCAACTCATATGATGCGAGAAATGTAGATCAATTCGTAATACCTTTTGCCAGAACCGATCGTCAAAAGAACGATGAAACGAATGATGCTCTGCGTATACTCGTATATAACAATCTACCAGAAACAGGGGCGGATCCAGAATTTTTTCCGGAGGGGGTCACAGGGTAGAAGAATATAAAAAATAACAAAATATTATATATAACGAAAAAAAAAACAAATTTATTAGCTTCAATACATTACACTTAAACCAACTCCATACAAAATACTAGAAAAAAATAAGCGACAAAAAACTGAAAGAAACTTGTGGGAAATTTGTAGAAACCTATATCGTTCAACTATTTCAATCATATATTTGTTGACAAATCCAAGGAAATCTTTTTTAGGGTTTCGTAAAATAGTTTTGTAAAACCCTACGAGTTTCGCGACCTGTCTGTCCGTCTGTCCGTCCGTCCGTGTGTCACATCACTTTTTCTCGCAAACTACTTAAGCTAGAAACATCAAATTTTGTACGCAGGTGTAAAGTGGTGCTCTCCTTAAATTTCAACTACAGAAAATTTTATAAGGTATTTAAGGGGGGTATCCCCATATAGGGGAGTGGCCCCCGAACAAAAAAATTTCATCAAAGGTAGCCGATATGGGTATCACATGAAAGGTCTTGATGAGAACTTTCCAAAACAGGTCTTGATTTGATACTTTTTGCTTCGAGGGATGCGCAGGGAGGGGAAATACACAAAACATTTGTGTCCCTCCCTCGCGATTGGACACCTGTGATCCGAAAAATCTGAAAAAATTATGAGGGTAGGTGTTTATGAGTACAACAACAACAAATACCTTAGAAGTCGAAATTCGCTCAACTTTGTCAATAATAGTATGACATTCGAATTTCACATTTTCCCCAATAATATCGCATCGGTACCCTTAAACTGAGCAAAATTCGATATTTACGTAGTCCTACTAAGGATTCTTAAATTTTGTAAGTTTGATGAAAATCGGATGATACACACGGAAGTTACATGCATTTGAAATTTCTCCAATTACAACAACAATAACACATGATTTTGGTATTTTATGGACTTCCCTTCCAATCAGTCACTGCAGTTTTAACTTAATCTTCTTAAATTTTCTAATAAGGTCAATAACATTAATATTTTTGAGAACTCATGATTTGAGTGATTTTTGTCGGTTTGCAACAAAATGGCGACCGTTGAAAATAGAAAAACAATGGATTTTCCTTTCAACGTGCACATCTCTTTGACATATTTCTTAACGTTATTCATTGGTGGTGACTGCATTTCTGAGAAGTTGGCTACAAAACCCTTCTGACATGAGCGTAGGTCTGTTTACCCAACTTGTTTCATACAAACATCCTAAACGCACATGTTCTTCGTAGGTAGCCAACCATTAAATTTCATAGTCCTTATGCACTCCTTGCAAAGCATAGAAACAAAACATTTCGAAAACAAAAATCAACCAGCTGATCATTCTAACGTAAACTCATAATTGCAAAATTCACGTTCGTGCCTACACCTTTATGTTCTCGCAATTGTGCATCTATTTTAAGAAAATGGTCCACCTAAATTAATTTTTCACGACATCTATTTTCAGTGTCTTGAAAATTTTTTACCGTCATTTCGTTTCGTCTCTGTGATTATCATCGGGCAAGCTTCTAATGAATATTGTAAAAGGTAGCAATGATTTCTTTTTCGTTTAGATCAGTTTTCCCAAAAAATCGTGAAAATTGATGCTTACGCGTCAACGTTACAGTTTTCTGCTAATTTTGTCGTGGAATTTCAGTAAGTTATCCGCGAAATAAGTGAAATAAATAAACAGTAGTCTGTGTGGTCTAGTGGTTTGAGCATGAACGCATAAGCCGAAGGTCCCAGGTTCAAATCTCGTTGGGAGCAACGTGATTTAGTTCAGGAGATTTTTCAGAGAGACTACGAGTGTTCACTCAGTAGTGATATGTACTGATTTAATCAGATCATATCATAGCTGAGCAGGCCCATGGGAGTATGGTACTGACCAAACCAACTTTCGGAAAAAATCAATACGATCATGAAAATGAGATTCTCTAACAATCTCTAAGCGAAAGCCCGAGAGGGGATGTAGTGCTACAAAGAAGAAGTAGAAGTGAAATAAACGCAATTGTGGCAACGCATTGAATCGCCTTCTTTTGTTTTTGCCGTGTACTATGTGTGCGTATGTATCTCATTGTTTTGTTAAGGATAACATAGATTTAATACGACGATACTTGGTGATATCGCAGTGAAATTTTAATTAGTAGTGCGGATAAATGCGGATAAATGATAAAGCTTCTATTTTAAGTGGGATCCAGACAAAAGCTTAAAATGCAAAAATAACAATACGAACCGAATTTCCCGAATTCGTTTATAGAAACTCTCGTAAATATTTATCACTTTTATTTGTTTACAGTTTTTATTGATTCCTTCCAGTCGGCTGCCTTTATAGTTAGAATATCTGGTTCTTAATCTAGTAACGAAGAAAATTAAAAGTTTCAATTTGGCGAATGCATCATGGTAAATATTAATACAATTGTATATGAAAAAACAAATTGAGAGTGAGATATTGCTTCTCAAAAAGGTGACAAAATGACAAGAACGATTGACACTTTCTTTTCTAAAAATCAGAAACCGGAGTCTCAATCTAGTTCTGATGCATCATCGTCGACGAACGAATTTATACCATCAGCTAGTATTTCGAACATCACTGATAGGCATGAAAATGTTCCCATTCAGCGGATACTACGCATACAAACGAACATTTCGCGTCCGATATAGGGTCTTACGTAAACCAACGCAACATCGACGATTTTACTAAGGCGGATTTACTGAAACATCATTGGAAACCTCTTCCCGATTATATTTTTCCTCGTAATGTCGTGATGAAGAATGGGAAGGGAAGGAAAAAGTACGCTCAAAAATCCCATCTAGAGAAATTTCCTTGGCTGGTTTTGTCTCATAAAGATCAAGGTCTTTATTGTAAGTACTGCGTACTATTCGCGTTGAGTTTAGGAGGAGGTTACCAAACAAAAACTTATCTGAAGCGACTAGTTCGAGAACCGCTGAAAAAGTTTCACGACTTACTTGGTGAAAAGGGAGCGCTTTCTGTTCACCAACGAAACCAATATCATCAGAAGGCGGTAGAAGCTGGCAAATATTTTCTTCAGACTTTTCACAATCCAGCACCAGAAGTGGTCAACCAGGTCTATGTACAACGATATGCGCAGGTTAAAGAAAATCGAGAGCGGTTGATGCCTTTTATCAAACGATCATTTTTTGCGGTCTGCAAAATATTTATTTACGTGGACACAGGGATGATGGATCGCTCTTGGATAGGACCAACGGAGGTCTGGTGGCAAATGATGAGAACTTTAGAGCTCTCCTTCGCTTCAGAATTGATTCTGGTGACTCTTCTCTTCAGCAACATTTAGAAAACGCAGGTGCAAACGCAACGTACATTAGCAAAACCACCCAAATTCAACTGATAGAAGCCTGAAAAGAGGAAATCCAGTTTGTGCTGCGTGTGATGAAGAAATTTATCCATCCATTTGGAAACTGCTTGATATTTTGCATACGCTTCCTGTGACCGCAGCCACAGTAGAAAGGAGTTTTTCAACTCTCCGTCGCCTCAAAACTTGGCTGAGATCAACTATGACAGAAGACAGACTTACTGGGCTTGCATTCTTACACATTCATCGGGACATCAAATTGGACGTCGATGTGATAATCAACAGATTTGCGAAACCAAATAGAAAATTAGATTTTGTGTTATAAATGATCTTCCCAGTTGGAACTATATAAATGTAAGCAAATCAGAAGTGTTGCTGCAAACCAAATATAGAACAAAATCAGTATTCTATAAAAAGTTTAGTCGTAGTAGTATATTTTGTTTCCAATGTTTTTAGTTAACAATATGGTAAGTTGACTTTGGTCATTTGGTGTGTTTCTGGTTTTTGATTTCACAAAAGCTGGGTTCATTTTGGTCGCTCCATTTTTTTTTTCTTGTTTTTGGGTTTGCGAATAATTCATTCAGCTCTGTTTTTTAAAATGCATGCTGATTCTGGGGGGGGAGGGGTCATGACCCCTGTGACCCCCCCATTGGATCCGCACCTGACCAGAAATAGTTAAGAAAGCAAACTCACTTTTGATATTTACGAAAAGACTGAGGGAGCATTTAATTAGCACTGATTGAAGTGTGGACCTGTAGTTCTGCTTTTATGAGCTCAGTATCTTAGGGCGTTTTTGACCTTATCGGCGAGATACTGATATAGATACTGATATACTCAGAGTTTTTTATCTCTGAGAGCTGATCATGATTTTTGGACTAGATGTTCATGAAAAGGATTAGTTCACATTATTTTGTGTGCCCCCTTATACCGATGTATTAGACATTGCCTGGGTGGCGCAAAGGACGAAGTGACGTAATGTGAATGCAGATCGCACGAGCGTTGTGCGACGAAGAAAGAGTGATGGAGAGAGTGGCAGGGAATGGAGGTATTTAAAAAAATATAGTCAGTCAAAAGTGAAAAAATGTCAATGGAGTGAAGTACCGGTGTATTAACTGGATAGGAGACATATGAAGAAGGAATAAAAGTTGACGAGAAGAACTGAGAGAACAAGTTGGAAATATCCTGCGGAGAAGAGCTGACGATGTGATTTCAGTAGACAGAAGGACGGACAGAAGAGGAGGACTTGAAAGATCTAATGTATGACCAGAATGGTTTCGCATTATTCGCCATAAGTGAACCCTCCAAACTACTGATGTAGTTTTTCATTGCAGTCTTTAATTCTTTTTTTGCTACAATACGCAGATCATAAAAACGGACTTTGGATTCTTCAGTACCACAACGCTATCCATGGCTTCTGCTTTACTTTGCGAAGAACTTATTTGCTTTGAAGAAGTTAAATTTTGGAGAAGGACCAAGAGTACGATGTGTCAAAGGTGCAACTGAGAGATCGAACGATATTGGCGGATGATGACTGTCTATGCGGACAAGAATCAGAAACATATAGACAGTAAAGTTGAAAGTCAGATAGAACAAGGTCAAGTACCCGACCATAAGCATTAGGGATATTATTAAATTACGTCAGTGAACAAGAGTGATAGAAACGAGGAAAGAGATAAAGAAGACGCATCGGTTGATGAAACAGAGCAAGGAGGGTTCTTCGTCCATTGCATTGTTCCCAAATTAAAATCAATCAATGGAAGAAATAACCAGTCTAATTGGGCTCCCATCTTCGTAGAATTTAATCAGATAATATAGTTTAAATGGCTGTGGGCTCATAACTTTTAACTACTTGAGGTTGTGGTAATTTAAGATAGAAATTTTTCTAATTTCGTCCACAATTGCTTTTAGACCAGTAGTTTGACGAAAACAGAATTCTTTTACCTATCCGCATTTAAAAGTTATGCGTGAACATACACAAAAAATGCTTACAAAAAAACATACGTTCGAAACTGATAACCTTCTTTCTTCTATAGTAAATCACAATAGCAGGATCACTTGTTTTGTTAATTGTTGGGCCAGTTTTCAACTTTTATATACTATATTCCTCGCAAACATTAACAACCAATTTCCAGCTTTCTCAATTACAGGGATTTCATTCAATAATCTCTAAAGTTCATTTAGTCACAGCAGCAAAAATTAAACCATCAGTCTGCTTGCCCACATATTTCCAACAGCGATTTTTTTTATTAACTTGCGAAAATACTGTTCTGTTCTTTAAATACTATAAAGCGTGGTTGTAAACGTGTGTTGTTATTTAAATTACCTGCTGTGCAAAGTCGCATATCCTCGTCATAACCGTCGGAACAGTCTGGAGCTCCATCGCACAAGTACTGAATGGAAATACAATTTCCATCTCCCGGACATTTGAATGGTTCATACGGATGGCAGGCATCTGAAATTAAAAGAGAAAGAACATTATTTTCCATCTGTAATATTTCCATGTTTGACCCTGGCAAATATTGGGGGAGAAAATAGAAAATTTGAAATTTAAAAACACAACGGGATTCAAGCGTAGGATTGTGAATTCAAGGGAGAGAACAGGTAGGCAAAGGGTTTGTGAAGTTCAAGGATAGTATAATTTTAATAAGAGGAAAATTCCTAAATCAGAATTCGTAAAGTTTTCCGATGTGAAATAATATATTTTCCTGTAAGGTGTGTATGCGATATTTACATAGTATTTGGGCGGGGGCATGTTTCTCTTTGAGCTGTTATTTTCCAAATAACGTTACTGTTGAACAAACACTTTTAAGTGTAAACATATGTTAAATGTTAATTAGTTGTTGTTAGTACGAGTATGTTACAGTAGGTTGCTTCGAAGGAATTATTCTCAAATTTCGATCAAAAGTTAGTAGCTCAAATTGTGCTACATTAAATAAAATAAAACTCGGAAAAAGATCTCGATCTGTAAAAACTGCAATCAAATTGAAAACCAATGAAATGTTTTCGAGAATACCTTTATAACATTCAAAAGAAGAAGTGGTTCACTCCAACAGGCAAACGAGATATCGAAAAGACTTCAGCCTTCTTTTGTACCTAGGCGCTGAAATAGATATGCTTTGGTCTACGTCTCGTGCAGGTTATGTTATTAGTGATGCAAAGGATTCAAACCAAACCAACCATATAAGTCATGGAATAATGGTCCGGTGGAGAAAAATTTCATATGCCAATGATTGTACAATAATATTTGCGGTGCAGAGTCAGAGCGAAGAGTCACACAATATCTCTAAACTGGATCGTGAGTCTATGGCCTAGATGTTTATTGTTGAAACTAGCAGTATGAAATAAACCAGTAATGAGTGTAGATCATTGAGGAACAAGAAATGGAGGGGTTAGTCCCATACAAAGTATGTAGGAAGAAATCATCGTCTATGACAGTCCAAGCTGATGGTTGTGCCTGGGAGGTGAATGCCATTCACTGCCACTGAGTGTGGGACTCCCATGCTCGCAAGCGACTGGACTACCCACTAAAAACCTCCCAGTCAACTCAAGCATACAGTCTGAAACCATGACACACATTACATCGGGCACCGTCTCGTTTTGTTATGCCGTGAGGCATCTTCAAGCTGGGGAATCCCTCCCGCTAGAGAAGAAGAGAGATTGCCAGACAGGCGGTTCCCCAGCCCTGGCTTTCCAGGCTGCAGTGAGTCGCTTTTATCTTTTAAGATTGCCCGAACATCATGTGCCACCTGGTTCCTTTTGCGACCGATTCAAGCATCACCACAACTATACTATCCGCAGTGAGCTCTTTCGTCTCCCTGTGGAGGTCACTTGCATTGTCTTCCTCTTCTGGGCAAAACCGACAGTCGGGGGGCCGGGAATAATCAATTCTATACAGATAAGACTGAAAACATCTATGCGCACTCAAAAGCTGGTTCAGATAGAAATCAGTCTCACCTTCGATTTAGCCAGAGTCTCACGTCCAGGGTGAGCACAGTCCACCTTCCCTTCGGGGGATTCACCCAAGATGGCTACCAATCGTTCAACGAGCACAATGTTTCCTCGCGGACAACCATCTCTCTCGCATCCTCGTTTCAACGCAGGTAAATAGCGCGGCGCTCTCTAAATAGGAAGGCAACAGTTATTACGCCTGCAATAATACTCACCGCCGAATCAGAGACTGTTGAATATGTATCTGTGCCAAGCGTTTTCCGTATACATCCTTATTGAGAGCGTGACCCCATATTTCTGCTCTGCACACTAGCACTGACCCTACAGCACTCATCAAGAGGCATCTTCTTGAAAGGTTGGGTCCCTTTATGTTGGCCATAAGTCGACCCATAGCCGATACTCCTGAAGCAGCTCCGATTTGCTCAGAGATACTCATCTTCGAGCTGATCAGTAGCCCATGTAGCGTTGAAGTACATGGGCTACTGATCGACTCTTCGATTCGATTAGTATGTCTCCAATACTGATCATCCTTACTCTCGGGATTTTCTTTTTTGTCAAGATTACCAATTCGGTTCTCTTCAATATTAGACTGAATCCACTAGCAGTCATCAAGTGTCTCATTCGAGGTACTAGTATACTTAGCCTAATTTGCGCTTGTTCAACGGTGTCACCATCAACTAGAGCCACAACATCATCCGCATACCCGATCAAGCGTGACTTATTTGGCATCTCCAGGCCGAGTAAACCGTCTTAAGACAAGTTCCACAAGTTTGAACCAGTGATAAATCCCTGGGCAACAACCAGCTTCAGTCATTGTTGGCGAGATATTGCAGCCCCATCTGTTTTTAATTTTGACTGGGTTACCTGTATTTGCTCTTTGTGAATTTTCGCAAAGACTTTTATGCGGATTGAAGCCATTTCTTACTTATTTAATAGAGGCATACGCTAATCTGACTTCATGTAGGGTCATGTTTTTGTTTATGTATCTGTTGGATCTTGGTGTTGATGGTCAGTCTTGTCTTTCTTTGGAAAATTTTTAGCTTGTCATCGAAGGACCTTATATTGTCTTTCTTTGGTACGAGTTGGTCACAGGGTGTATTATTTGTGCGCATGATTCCTTTTTTTAATCGCTTCCATATATATATATATATATATATATATATATATATATATATATATATATATATATATATATATATATATATATATATATATTGTCACGTGTTATGGTTCGCGGCCAATAATTTTAATGTTCCGGGAAAGTGAAAACGCATTGTCTTTTAAATTAAGTTAAAAGAGTGTATTCGATCGGAAAAATGCCCAATAATTAATTTAAGAATTTCACTTATTTTATTTTTCACTTAGTCTATAAATTTGTAATTCAACTGTCGACTAAAATCACTTCACAATCACTCAATCAATATCGCCTTTACCTCGCGCCCCAGTCTATCGCAGTTTTTACTATCGCGGTTGTAATGAATCCCCACATTCATTCAGCTCGCCTTTATATAGGATCTCTAGTCATTCAATCCATTTCTCGTACAAAGGCAAACTAACTGGAATATTCGAGCAATTTAATGAATGGAGCAGTGACGTCACTTTCAGATGTTGATCATGCTTGGCGGTTTTCGAGTACATTCGTTTGTTGATCATGATGGTTGTGAAAACAATTGCGACAGTAGCTTGCAGAATTATTTGTACATGTAACACTGCCCCCACCTCATTTCTTTTCACCCCGAAAAGATGTGTCCCCAGTTGTAGTCAATACTCCCTGGATGTAATATGGGGCAAGATGATCCAGGTGCACGATTTTCAGTTTAGCCATTGGCTTACGGTATTCGTGTATACGGTATATGACGTCGTTGATTCGCTTTGTAACTCGGTATGGTCCCTCCCAATTATGCTGCAACTTTGGAGACCTACTCTTTCGCCGCTGTGGGTTATATAGCCACACCAAGTCATCTTGCTGGAAACCAGTAGAATTTGCCTTTAGATCATACCTGGTCTTCATGCTGTCAGTAGCCGATTCGAGATGATTTTGCACGATTCGATGTATCAGGTTCAACCCTTGTCTTAGCTCACTTGCGTACTCCGAGATCATTTGGGGTTTCTCAGGGGATTTTCCGAACTTTATATCAGCTGGCAGACGAATAGTCTGTCCAAAGATAACTTTGGCTGGGGCTTGGCCCGTCGATGCATGTTCGGCAGCTCTGTACGCCATCAAAAATAGTGGGATATGTCGGTCCCAGTCCTTTTGGTTCTCGTCAACCATCTTGGCCAGGTGTTTATTGAGCGTGCCGTTGAAACGTTTGACCATTCCATCAGATTGGGGATGCAGCGGTGTTGGCCAGGGTCAGGGTCTGTTTTGACCCCTTCTGCTGATACGATGTGTCCCAGGTATTTTACTTCAGCTGCAAAATGGGTACGCTTGTCGGGACTAAGTTTCAAATACGCCCGTCGCAATCGAGAGAAAACCTCTTCTAAGTTCCGCACATGCTCTTCGAACGTTCTCCAAATAACAATAATGTCATCTAGGTACACCAAGCAGGTTTTCCAGGTTAGGTCACGTAGCAAGTATTCCATCAGGCGTTTGAAAGTGGCTGGAGCATTGCAAAGCACAAATGGTATCACCACAAATCGCCTCAATCCGGTCCCAACTGAAAATGTGGTCTTTTCTCTGTCCTTCTTGTCGATTTCTACCTACTAGTAGCCACTCTTGAGATCGAGTGTAGAAAACCATTTTGCGTCAGCTAAAGTGTCGATGATGTCATCGATGCGTGGGAGCAGGTAACTACCTTTCTTAGTGACGTCGCTAAGCTGCCTATAGTCGACACAAAAACGAGTGCTACCGTCCTTTTTCTTTACTAGAACAACTGGCGCGGCCCATTGCCCGAAAGAAGGTTCAATAACGCTTTGTTTTTCCATGTCCGAGATCAGTGTGCTCACTTCTCCTTGTTTGGCTATAGGAGACGTCTCGGTGCTTGTCGAATTGGCTTGGCTCCCTATGTATCTATGACGTGAGTTACCCTACTCGTTCGGCCTTGGTCATCCGGGCTTGTTCAGAAGATGTCACTGTACTTGGTGACCAGATCACAGGCTCGCTTGAATAGCTGCGCTGGCAATTTGACCTGCTTGAATATTGCAGACGTGAATTCCCGGGTTTTGTCTGCGTCTTGCCTCCGTGAGTGGCTTCCAAAGGGGTTATGGTAGAAACAGGCCGGTAGCTGCCAATGACTTCTCCCGCTTTGACGCTCGTGGTTGAGTCTGCGGTGTTAAGGACTCTAACCGGCAGGTATCCGTCTCTTATAGATCTTACAAGGCATCGTCCTACAATCAAACTGCGCAATGCGGACGTCTTCGTTGGCTCTATCAGATAAGATCGGTGGTCTCCAGAATCACCGTCAAGTTTGGCCCAGACAATGCTTTCGGAAGAATTCGGTACATCAGTGTCGGTACATACCACTGCATTCATCTTTGAAATTCGGACGCTGGGATCCTCCATCAATACTTTGACATTCTGCCATTTCAATACCCGTTTGCCCAAATCCAACGTGATTCCGTGTGGTCGCAGAAAATCCATTCCGAGAATGCAGTCGTCCATAATGTTCCCGACCAGAAAATTATGTTGGAACGCAAGGTCTCTCAACTGTACCTGGAGGTTGACCTCTCCATGGACAAGTGCAGTTTCTTCTGTTTCTCCGTAGTGAGAAAATCCTGCCCTTTTTTCACATGATCTGGTCGGGTAATCTCGTTCAAAACTGAATTTCACTCTAGACAGCGCAAAAGTATTGAATTTCTAGTGAAAATGGCAGCTAAAAATTTTCTTCTTCTTCTTCGTAGCACTACAGCCCCTCTTGGGCCTTCGCTTCCTGCAAATAGCGCCTCCAACTGTCTTGGTCCATGGACCGCGTCCTCCAATTTCGAAATCCGAG